>JAEANM010007188.1:0-17946 GCA_017656035.1 Myanophis thanlyinensis
CCACGGTTGCATAAGCATTTCACTGCATATCGTACCATGTATGATTGTGTATGTGACCAATAAATTTTGAAATTGAAGTGGTTTGCCATTGCCTGCTTCCTTGGGCTCAGACAGAGTGACTAAAGTGGGATGAGGTCTCACAGTTTTTAGCCTTATTCTTTACCAACTACATTATAATAACTTTATTTTTGGATGCCACTTAATAAGAACGTAAATTTCTTTCTTGCTTCTGAACTTATTACCTAGAATGTACGCACTGGATGAGTAGGATTCATTTGAAGCAGAAGTTCTTGCAAATATCCATGTGCCAAAATAAAAAGGTCTTTGTAGGTCAGAATAGTTTGTTTAGTGACTGTTCGAAGTTACAACGGGACTGAAAAGTGACGTTATTTTTCACAAGTATGACCCTTGCATCATTTCCATGGTCACACAATCAAAATTTAGATGCTTGGCAACTGAGTCCTATTTATGAAAGTTGCAGTGTTCTGGGTCTGATAATCCTCTTATGTTCCCTTCTGACTAGCAAAATCAATGGGGAAGCCAGATTCAATCAATAGCCATGTTACTAACTTAACAACTGCAGTGATTCACTTAACAACATTTGGTAACCTGTGAAGAGAAAAGTCGTAAAATGGGGCAAAATTAATTTAGCCAGAGAATTGTTGAGCTCAATTGTGGTTGTAAGCTGAGGACTATCTGTACTTTAAATTTTATGTTTGTATACATGTATGTATAATGATGATAAGGCCATGTATATATGATGAAATGCCAAAAATGTGTGTTAGGGTGAGCCATAGTTGTTGGGAAAAGTATGCTGGCATTGGTTTGCCGAAGTTGTGAAGTCTTGAAAATGAATTGGAGAATCTTTGTCCTCCTTTTGGATGATGAGTCAACACAGCAGAGGTTAATGGTAGAAACAGTAAGAGAGTCAGTGGAGAATGAAACCTCTGGAGTAAGTTCAGATGGCTGTGATTTTTTTCAGATTGGTGGGCAGCAGCAACACTAGGGTGTTGAACCCTAGTATCAGACCTAATACTATATATATACAGGAGTCAGACAAGGATGCTTTTAATAACCTCTGTTGAAATAATACATTAATTTAACTAGAAAAAGAATTCTCAGACCCAATGTGCTGCCCATGGAACAATCAGATAAAAGAAGGTAGAATTCACAGCTACATAACTTCTTAGTCTATAAAGAAAAGAGCAGGAGATTTGTATTTTCAAACTGTCAAGATTCTATTAATGTAGAATGTAATGTAATATAGAGGTATCACCTCTGTCTGTTCCTTGTCTAGTATACCTGGGAAAACGGGTACTATCCACCTGAATGCTCTATGCAGATGCTCAATGGGAAAGTTTTCAGCGTCAAATATTGATTCTTCCAGCTTGGCTCATTACCAGTCATTCAGTTCTCAGTGTCCTGGACTTTTGTATGCTTCTACTGAATGCCAGAACAACCTGTAATAAGGTCTCCCTTATCCATTATTTATTAGTGGACAAGAGGACCAAAGTGGCATACATTATCAGGAGCTGGTTGGGTTTGAAGAGGTTTCAGGGGAGCCTCAGCTACAATCTTAGGACAGGGATGGTAAAGTAGATTTAGTTACTCAAGATATTTTGATGACTTTCAGATGTTCCATCCCACAAGTCATGACATCTTGTTTGTAAAGTTGGGCTCTAGATATCAGATGAAATTGACTGTACTGAATCAGCTTCCTGCTACAGAGCTGAGTTTCTATCTGAGCCACTTGATGCCGTGTCTAACTTAACAGCAAAATTCCCAAGATTGATGATGCTGGAAAATCTCTACCCCCTTTGGGCAGAGGTTCAGAGTAGTGAACCTTATGGTTTCCATGGTAATTATAAACTTTGACATTGATTAATGAGGCTTCAACTCACACTTTAGACAGATTGTTTTATGTTTCATAAGAATTATTGAAATAGCTGCAGAAAGGAAGATTAAAGGGAAACGATCTTCAAATATCTGAAGATTTGTTAAGCAGTGGAGCTTAAAATATATATTTTTGCTGCTCCAAAGTATAACACTCTAGTCTTTAGGATTGATATATAAAGTTTATCTATGTTGACAATGGCAAATGATAAGATACAGTCTTGCCTCATTATCTGAGAGGAGTTCAAACTTGCTGCTCCTGAGGAAGTTGTCAGTGGACAGAATAGTGAATTAAGCCACTTATATTTTAGATTCCAACCCCTACTAGTTGATTAAACTTTCTTGAGAAATGACCAGTCACTGGAGTGTCCCTGACATTTAGGCCAGGAGTTAGGCTTTTTGTTTGGATGGATGTTGTTTAGTTAGGTCATCATTTGTTATGTAGCTTATGATGGTTTCAATCTTTGTACATAATCCAGAGTAACTGCTGTGAGATAAGAGTCTCTATAAATCATTGAAATAAATACAGTGGTATTTTACTATTAACTGCTTTGAAACATTGAATTTGGTACTCAATGCATTCTGACATGAAAATTTTGTCCTGGTACTTGGTAGTTTGGTACCCAGTAGTTAGTTTGGTATTCAGTGCACAAGCTAGAACTTGTCATTATCCATTGCCTTGTGACTCACTACCTTATTCCTTGTAGGAAAAAAATTGTTCGGTATTCAGCATTTTAGGTACTCATCACACCTCCCAGAACCAATTAATGATAAGTAGTGAGGTACCACTGTAAATGCAGTTGTAATTTGACTCTATCAAATAATATTAAAGTTTTATTAATTTATTCTGTGATCCTTTTAATAATGTTGGGATGATGCATAAATATTTCATTTCTTTTTACCCCATATTGAATTGATATAATACATGCAATAAATAAGACACATGTAATTACTATAAATTCTGAAGAAACCATAGTTTTTTTATGGAATAGAATAGAATTCTTTATTGGCCAAATGTGATTGGACACACAAGGAATTTGTCTTTGGTGCATATGCTCTCAGTGTACATAAAAAGAAAAATACATTCATCAAGAATCATAAGATACAACAGTTTAGTGATAGTCATAAGATACTAAATAAGCAATCAAATCATACTGGAAACTAAACAATATAAATCATAAAGATACAAGCAACAAAGTTATAGTCATAAGTGGGAGGAGATAGATAATAGGAACGATGAGAAGAATAATAGTAATACAGTCTTAGTAAATAGTTTGACAGTGTTGTGGGAATTACTTGTTTAACAGAGTGATGACGTTCGAGAAAAAACTGTCCTTGTGTCTAGTTGTTCTGGTGTGCAGTGCCCTATAGCATCGTTTTGAGGGTATAAGTTGAAACAATTTATGTCCAGGATGTGAGGGGTCTGTAGATATTTTCACAGCCCTCTTTTTGACTTGTGCCATATACAGGTCCTCAGTGGAAGGCAGGTTGGTAGTAATTGTTTTTCTGCAGTTCTAATTATCCGTTGAAGTCTGTGTCTGTCTTGTTGCAGTGCCAAACCAGACAGTTATAGAGGTGCAGAGGAATTATTTCTGTAGAACTATCAGCAGCTCCTTGGGCAGTTTGAGCTTTCTGTGTTGGCACAGAAAGAATATTCTTTGTTGTGCTTTTTTGATGACGTTTTTGATGTTAGGTGTCCATTTTAAGTATTGAGATATGACAGAACGTAGAAATTTGAAGGTGTCTCCTATTGATACTGTGTTGTCTGGTATTTAAGGGATGGTAGTATGGGAGGATTCCTCCTAAATCTACCACCATTTCTACGGTTTGGAGTGTGTTTAGTTCCAGATTGTTCCAATTGCACCATGAGGCTAGTTGTTCAACCTTCTGTCTGTATGCGGATTCATCGTTGTCTTGAATGAGACCAATCGCTGTTGTATCATCTGCAAACTTCAGTACTTTAATGCTTTAATATAATATAATACAGTGCTGGCAAAACTTTTACTTACTGAGTGCCATTTTACTTACTGCGCATCACTCGCACATGGCTCCCACACATGCACTACGCATGCAAGCACACCATCTGTGCATGCGCACAGCTTTTGCAAAAATGAACATGCATGCGCAATAGAGCTTCAAAGACCAGCTGGATTCCAAAGATTGCTCGCATGGGCATGCGTGATTGCGCACATGCGCAGTGGAGACCGAAACACCAGCTGAGTCTCCGCAATCACACACAAATGCACAGCTAAAGGTAAGTTGGCTAACAGGTCACGTGTCAGGAGAAATGGCTGTGGGTACCACTTGTGGCATGCATGCCATAGGTGCGCCATCACGGATATAATATATACTTAGTACTTTAATATAATACTCATGCTTATTAATGCTGTTTCAGCAGCATTAATAAATATATGAGCAACTCACCATTCTTGTTATTTTATAAAATATGGTCTAGTCAGAATAATATAATTTTTAGTGACAATTGTGTTTACTCAAATCCTACTGTCAATGTATTATTTCTGGGCAACAACATATTTTCTATGTTAGTTTTATATCACACTGTTTTTATATGAGGGACATTTCTCCCATGACAACCATCTTATAGTACAGCTTCCTTTGTGTTATTAGGTGAATGTCACAAAATATTTTTATAAGCATTCTTCCAGGTGATGCTGTGAGAAAACCGTCACCCACATCATTGACTTAAACAAATAGAAATTGTTCAGTTTTGCAATTCTGTTTTGGCTTTTAGGTCTCTCTCACCTACTTAGAACTGCAAAGACAGAAAATAAAATATGATTATTGAGTGGCACTCAGCATGCAGGCGGCACAGTGGTAATTACTAGTTTTCAGTACCCATTAGTTTCAAATGTAGATTAATTTTTCTTTGGGGAACATTTCCCATGCCTGTTGGTTAAACAAAACCACTATAAGGTATGATTGACAAAGTGCATAATTCTTTAGCATTTTTGTCAAATGAGTATAAATCAAAGGTGCCAAGTATTCTTGATGGCATTTTGTTTCTCTGAATTGTGTGCTGGAAAGTTGCTAGGAAACATGCAATCACTGCTAAACCACTTTTCTGCTGACTTCAAAACAGTTTGTGGTTTTTAACGGCAGACTAAGGGGAACCGAAAGATATCTGTCTTCTTTTACCCTCCCTTTTTTAAATTACTGGCTGCTGGTGTGTGTGTTTGATTATATAAGTATGATACTGTTCTTTTAACTAGCCAAAGAGGTAAATAATACTAGGAGTCAAATTGATTGAATATATACAATTTAAATTAGTTTTGAAGAGCAGTTTTATTTGTTTCAATCCTGAGAAGTAGCCAAATAGATTTATTTGTGGGGAATGGATATTTAGGTGATGTGTGAATTTCCTAAATGAAGACTGAGCTGATATTTCTTGAAATAGGAAATGGCATATCATTTAAACTCATCTCTCACCTCTGTCTAGATTCTAGGTATAGTTTGGGCAACGAAGATTAATTAAACAAAAAATTAGAAGAACTTGCCATCATTGTTACCTAGGCAGAATATGTTGACAAATTCTTTTTCTTTTTTAGTTTATTATGCCAGTCTAGTCAGCTTTAAGCAAGGCTTTGGGTCAATTAACTTCTTTTGTTAGTTTGTGACAAGCCACTAAAACTGGATTGGTAGCTATTCAGTATCATTCATGATGTGATGGATTCAACATATTCTGCCTAGGTAACAGTGATGGCAATTTCTTCTAATTTTTTGTTTAATGAACAAAGCATGTGGTTGAATTAGGTGATCTATAACAGTGTATCTCAAAATGTGGTCTGAGCACCTCTGAGGGTGCCTCAAAATTAAAATAATTTGCAAGTTTATGATGAAAAGTAATATATTATTGAAATCCACTAAAACAATTGTGAGACATTGTAGTGGCAGCTAATACATCCATTTTAATTTTTAATATTGTAAATATTATTAAATATGATCCATGTAACAAGTTATAATGTTTAAAAGTGGGAAGCGATCCTGAGAGAAGAGTTAAGAAACCTTCATCTCTTGCAATGTGCACACTCTACCACAATTTGCTATGTATGCTTTGAAAGAAGCTTTATTTGCAGTTTAAGGAGTGTTGAAAAGAGAAAAAGCTTATATTGTCCAAATTAATTTAAACAGAAACAGGCATCTTTATTCTTAAAGTCATATAACCCTGATGGAGTGAGATTTTAAGTGGGTAGGGAAGAGATAGTTGCCTGCATCAGCTACTGGCTCATGTAGCCTGATTTGAAAATTTGCTGTAAATATAATGCCCTTGTGGTTCTCTTTGAAACCAGTGGCGCCAGAAATCAGTTGCAGGGTTTTACTTTTTTTCTTAAAAATGTTTTATGTTTTATTACAATATTAGTTTTTTTTTAAGTGCTATTGTTCCATACTTGGATCATTAAAAATTTTAGGGCATGCACTCCTATGTGCTTATAAGAAGTATGGACGTCACCAAACTTCAAACTACGTATTTTTTTCCCTATATCTTTACTTTAATGTCGTTTTTGACTCTCTGCCCAGGTTTGGATTATTAGGTTTTCCCTTTTGCTAGAACAGAAATTAATCTACTTTCCCCCCTCTGAATGCACAAAGGAGCCTTCTTTTCAGTTATAGTGAATTAAAGTTTTACTGTAAGTAGCATAACTGTATATTCTTCTCCTACTCTCTATTTTCTTAGGAGTAGGAATAGTCCCTTTATTTTTATGAATGCTTCAATTGTAAAAAGGTGCTGTGTCTAATTATAAATTATGTTACATTTTGAGTTAATTTTAAAAACATTTTTTGACTTGGTAAGTCCTTTATGCAGGATGGTTTTTAAATGTATAGTCTGGTTGAAAAATACAGATCAGTGATATTTCTTCTTAGAACATGAAATCTAGGGAAGGTGCAAGTTTTACCTTGTAGGGAAACAGATCAAAATGGGGAACATGAAGTATACAAAAAAAGTTGAAATAAGTAGAATATAAGCACATGGCATTAAATAGAAAACAGCTACTTAATTTGCAAAAATTGACAAAATAATTAAAACTGCTGAAAAGCAAAACCAGAGAAGCTGGTGAACTATCCAGAGATGTGCTTAGAAATTCCAGCTGCTCCTCTTTCCCTCATATAGCGAGAACAACACCATATTTAGAAGGCACCAAGTTGAAGATAATTGCTCTAAATTATAGAAATGATTCATATAAGATAGGAGAATGTTGTACTTTTGCTTAATTTCTTTGTTTTATAGTTTCTTTCTGTACTTTCTTCAGACAGGGTATGAGTGCATATTCACAATTAAAATCTGGAGTAATTACATTCCTTGAAAGTTAATTTCCCTATGAAGCATTATAATGTGAAAATGTATAAGGAACAATGATGAGAAACATGTTTATGTCTATAAATTATATTTTCCTTGATGTTTTTTAGAAAAATATTATTAGATAGCTCATATGTAATTAATGGCGGTAGAGAGCTTTGTTTTCTCTCAGTATTTAGAGATAAAACTAGATGCTTCATGTGAGGCATATATCTGTTTGCCACCTTCCCTTCCACTTTTGCTTTTCCTAATAAACATTGCTTAGGATGTGAGCATGCACAGAAGGAAGGGACTCAACATTTTCTCTTGTACATGTTGAGAAAGCTGCGGTTCATCTTGTCTTTCTGACTTAGAGACATGAGTCAAAACAGAATTTTATAGCCTAATGGTAGTAACCACCCTCTTTTGGTCAACTTACAAGCACCAAATCCTCCTTGTGATAATTACTTACTTATTCATACATGAATCACAGAGGCCAGGATGAAGAAATTGACTATAACCTTCGCTCCAAACCCATTTGGTATGAAATAATCTCATTGTTCCTTTCTGGGTCTGCTATAATGATCTAAGGAGCTGGAGAAATTGAACAGGAATTTGACCTTAGTCATATATGTTAAGCAAGAATTGAGACTCTCATCCAGACATTTTGTACATGAGCATAGATTTATCAGATGCCCATTATTTCTTTTTTTCCTGAAGTTGAGGAAATGAAAAGGAAAAAAATAGCCACAAGTCTAAGGTTTTTTTTGACTCTTTAAGCACATGTTGTAATTGCTTTAAGTAAGAACCACCACTGCAGTTCTGTGGTTAATCATAAAGTATTGGAGTATCTTTCTTCTGTTTTTTTTCTAATATGCATGGAGAAAAGACAATAATAATATTAAGACTGAGTGCAGGGAAAAAAAGGAATAGAAAAAAGGCAAGACAAAGAGTAAAAAAGTAGAGGAGGACATAAAGAAGAAAAACTTTTAAAAATAGGATTTCTCCCCCACACTATGTCCTCCCCTGCAAAAGATTAATGGGGAGTGGATCCAGCTGTCCCAGAGCAAGAGAAATTTCCTCACTTTTGCTAGGCATGTCATTGTAGGAAATAATTCCATTTCACAGTTAAGGAGACAGGCTACTGGGCACTGATGAATTGCTGAATAACCCATTATATCTATTGTTGATTACGATTTCATCTTTGAACATTGTGCTCATAAAGACTCCATATGCCTTCTTTTGATAAAGGCAAAAATATTTCAGAGGTTGGGTAATGTTGGGTTTAGTGAAGTGAGTTTACTTCCAATGGAGTAAATGAACTGTATGAACTGAAAAAGTCATTATGGAAAGCTTCCTCAGTCCAGTCATGGCAAATTTTCTCATGGAAAATTGAACCACAGACACTTGACATAGCAAAACCATCATCAGGTAGATGACACTTTTGTTATCTGGAGATCACCTTATCTCCAAAGATGTCAGCTACACTTAGTAATAAAACATCAAGAAATCTGTTCTAACTATAAGTATATGCTGAAGCGCACAGAATGCTGTTATCTTCACACCCAAGTGGTACCTATTAATCTACTTGCATTGGCATGCTTTTGAACTGCTAGCTTGGCAGATACAAACTAATGAAAGGCTACCACAGGTCTGCATTGGAGAGGTGATTGTTGATGCTTGTCAAGGAAGGAGTGAGCTTGCATCCACAAACCACATATCCTCCTTCCCTGAGTATCTGTAGGATACCCAGTAAAATTTATTTTACAGAGGCTTGCCTGAGAGAGACCAAGCCAGGAATTCTGGGATCAAGGTGGGTCCTTGCCTAATGATTGCTGGGATTTGGTTAATGGGACTGCCAGGATTGCCTCTGCTAAATTATGTGGTCACATGACATTGTGCTTTATGATATCAGTTAATGATGGAAATCCCAGTCCTAATGACTGTTAACTAAGTCTACCTGTATGAACATAATTTAAGGTATATCTGTGATTTAATTTATTATCATAGTTAGTAATTCTGTCTGAATTGTATAAATTCTATTACTGTGCCTTATAAAAATGGTACATGCTCTATTTATTGTCAAGAGAGGAAAAAAGGTAGTTGTAAGATTTGCTTTTTGAGAGTTAAGTCTATTCTTAGAATAGATGGCAGCAATAGTGAAATTTTCTTATTTTTGTACATGGCAGCCTGAATTATGGGTAAATTGCTGTAGAAGGGGGTGCTGCATCAGGTATTTTGACATAAGGCATACGAGTCTCTAAAGTTAAATTGGGCTTGGAAACTGTCTAGAAGCCAATGAAAATCTGTCAATACTAGTGACATATAATTGTCATCATAACAGTTCCTAGAAGCAAGCTACTAATTAATGAAATGTGTGAATGGTTTTCAAAGGTAGCCCAATTACCCAGAGTTCTTAAGAGGTGTCAGCATGTAAATTTAATACATCATCATTATTATACGTATACACAGAACAACCTGTATCTGTACAGCTGCCAGTTCTTTAGCAGGTGTTGACCTTCCAAGAACCTAGGATGTCTTAATTTATTGGTATAGTTCATGTGCAGACCTAAGCAATGTGGCCATCTGCAATTGATGTTAGAGAAACATCTAGCATAGTCCTTGCTAACCTGGGTAATGACTGACCTGGTATATGTTTCTGTAAATTACATCTCACCATATGGTTTATGGGAGAGACACTCTTCATCTGCTCTTCTGATGAGACTTGTTCAATATGGTTGACTCTGTCACACTTCATCAGAGCACACAAACCCCACAATCACGTCGTGGGAGGAATTATTATTTCAATATAATCCAGCAGTTGTTTAAATAATTGAATAAATCTATTGATTGCAAAACAGCAACAACAATTTATATAATATTATTTGTGTCAATTTATATTATTTGTATAGATGTAGCTGTAATTCCATTAAGTGTGATTTGTTGGTCAGTTACAAATCTATCTGGTGGTAATGCTATCCCACTTTTTTTTTAGCTTACTATGAAGTAAGTTGTGGTCTACTTTGTCAAATGCCTTACTGAAATACTTATTAATATGGAAATACTTACTGATACTTATGGCTCCATTCTCCAAATGTTCCAGAAGTCCCTTAAGATCTGGCTTTTCTCCCAAGCTGGGGTTAGGGTTCATGTGGCATCCCTATTGTAATTGTCTTTAATTTTATTCCTGTTATGATAGTAGTTTCCCATCTATATTATTTGTTAAATATTGCTTTGTTTTGGGAATTTATTTTATTAATATTTATATTCATAATTCACATGAGAATTGTACATTTCTATGTGCTAGCAGAGATGTAAGGAAAAGAATCAGGTTCTGAAAGCAGAAATGAAGACTTAAGATATAAAGAGGACTAAGGAGAAAATAAATTGGCTGTGTATTTCTGTGTTACATTTTTTTTTAAATAATAGGGAATACTTATGTTTTTTGGTAAAGGAAATGAATCAGTGATTTTTGTAATTACAATTGTAGTGGCATGCAAGAGGTAAGAGATTGAAGTAAGACAAAAAGGTTTCCAAGTAAGTAATACTTTATTTCCAAGTAAAGAGCGGACCTCAGAATGCTGCAGAAGAACTAACAAAAATAAATTGGTGAAGCAGGATCTAACTTTTTTTTGTAATAGAGAAAACAGAGGTTATGTTTTTGTTTCATGGTAGATGAAAGGGTGGATAAAGGCTTGCTAGATGGCTTTCAAAAGTTGGGGTAGGCTCATGAGACAAGTGGATACATGAAATAAGTTAATTTTGTTGTATGGGGAGGTGTTGAAGATAGTGAAGACAAGAAAAATTAGCTAGAGAAGTCAGAACAAATGAAATCTTTGTTCAAAATAATTGAACAAAGTTAAAAGAGGGGAATAGACAGAGAAGGGGCATTTCAGCATGGATCAAAGAGAAGAACAGTGTATTTTATTAGGTTAACAGGAAAAAAATAGCAGATAATATTTTTAGAGTTGAAAGAATTAGCTATCTCTCTCTTTGGCTTATGGTGACATTGTATAGTATCAAATAAGGCAGAAGTGAGGTGGTGAATTGTATTAATCCTAACCAAACACATAACATTCTGTGTGAAAGGAACAAAATTTTATCAGTTAATTTTGTTATGAAAAAAAATGCAAAGAACTCTTGGCAGTTAAAAATTGGTAATTTGCATAATACTAAGTGGTTCTGAAAGTTGCAGAAATAAGATGGAATTGCAAGTTGCTTGATCTAATGTAAAAAAAAAACACAATTCTCTGGTTTTTGTTATAAAGAAGATATTACTAAATTAAGCCAGCTAGTTGTTTGAATTCAAAAAGGACTTGCTCTGAGTAAGAGCATGAGAACAATGAGATAGACTGTAGACAATTTTTCACCATCAAAGTTTCTTCTGATCAAATGTCAGTGATTCCGAAAACCAAAAGCAGACTTAAAATGATCATTCTAATTTCCTTGTTCAACCCAAAATATAGAATTCAACTAAGTCCACTGAGTTAGCCCTAGCTATTAGATAGTGTAATAGTAGTTTTTTCTAACAAATATTTTATAGTTGATATGTAAAAATTATATTGTTTCAATTGTACATGGATGTGGATAAATTTATTTGATAAACCAAGATAAGTTATAAAAAAAGCCCTATTGAATTGACTACACCTTCCTTTAAAACAATAAATGCCATTCAAGTTACAAAATAAAAGTACTGTCAACAATTTAATTTAAAATCTAGAAAAGAATATAAATAATTGGTGATGCAAAACATTCTGTTTTGGAATGATCTTGCGCCAGGATATTCTATTTTCCTGCCATAAGCTTCTTCTTTTCCTTTAAAATTGTCTGATGTGTAATTTGGGTACTATCTATTCTGTATTTTTCTATATTATCAAGAAATAGGCTACGATCTACTTTGTTAAGTGCCTTACTGAAGTCCAAGTATACTATGTCCACAGCATTTTCCTGATCCACTAAAGTATTCAACTTCATCAAAAAAGGCAAATAAGATTTATCTGGCATGATCTATTTTTAACAAACCCCTGCTGGTTTCTAGTAATAATTGCCTTGTTCGTTTCTAGGTGCTCACAGATCTACTACTTGTTTTACTTTTTCTGAAAATTTCCCGATATTGAGGTTAAGCTGATTAGCCTATAATTTCCTGGAACCATTTTTTGTCAGCAAAGCTTTCATGATAGGTGCTTCACAAATCTCATGAAGGAGAACATAATAGAATAAAGAGGGCACCAATGAGCAAGCTTCTTAATTAACTATAAGATGATACTCTTCAGTTTGCTATTTACATAGCAGCACCTAGCAAGGACCTATAGGGCCAATCACTCTCTCAATCCAACTTACCTCACGGGACTGAAATGTGGGGAAAAAACAGGAGAGAATATTATAGATGCCTTCCTGAGTGCCAAGAATAAAGACAGCAATTAAATCTAAAAAAAAATCAGATCAAATAATGAAGAGGTTAATGGAAAGTTAATGGAAAGGTATAGTTATTTCAGTAACTGAAAGCTTCAGATAAAGGGAATATTAATACCAAAATATTGTAGGTAAATAAAGTTTTAAATACAAGTTTTAAATGTGCACGTCCATCACCAAAAGATGTACTTTAAATAAACTTTCTGCAATTATGCTTCTTTAAAATTTAATCTGCATTTACAAGAGACAGTTACTGTGGCTTAATACCTCAATTGTGGATTTGCTGGTTTTTCCTTTCCCTTCTCAAAATCAGAACATCTTTTTTTATAATAGAGAAGAAGAATGTCTTGAGTGTGAGCTGCCTTTTGTTGATCTATCACTGTGCGATGAGTTTGCAGTAAGAGCACCAGGTTAGCTGTTACATGATGGTGAGGTGGGGAGACAGCATCTCAACGAAAGGTCAGAAGTAATAAAAGCTTAGTGGTTTTTTTTTTCCAAAACATTATCCCAACATCACCAAGGAACGTGATACCCAATAAGATCAGGAGCTGGTTTAAGCCCCTTGATGCATCAGTGAGAGTTTTAAAGTCCTGTTTCATTCTAAATTGGCAGGAATTTTCCATTAATATATTGTCAAATTTCAATGGTCATTCATAACACATTTTTTAAAAATGCATCTTATATCCAAATGCTTTAGAATATGCATTTGGGAGATACTTGCCTAGCTCTTCTTTTTGGCTGGATAACAAGTTGAATGAATCTTGGATGAAATTAATGTAATTATAGTGTAGGATGCTGCAGTGCATCCTGTATTCCAGACCAATGATATTTTAGATGCTAATTTTCTCCATATAGAGGAGACCATTGCCAGCTAGGTAATTTTAGGCTGTGTTTCCCTGTCTGCTTTTAATGGAAGTTATGATTTACTTTGCCCATCTATTATATTTGGAGGTTCTCCTCAGGTTTCTGCTATGTAGGAATTTGGGTTTTTCTCCCCAAGTCTTGGCCTGATGGTACCATATTGCCTTTGGTGATTAAGACACCTGGTAATTAAAAATATTTTCCTCATTGCACCCATTTAAACAGTCACTGTTTTCCAGGGTTATGCTTGTCAGCACTTTACTGACAGCTCGACTAGCTTTTAGACAGAATAGTCTTTAATTGAATGTCAGTTGCTATTCCTTTATATCAGGGTTGGGTATATTGTTATAGAATAGCTGCCGAGTCCTCTGCAATTATTTCCCAAGGCTTTTCACAGCATCTACGGTTTGTCAAACCAGACTAAAACAATCCTATAAACCCTATAGGTCTTCTATTTTTATATTTCAGTTTACTGCATTGTAATTTGCAGCAAAGCTTTATTGCAATTGTATTATAAGAGTTTAGGTCTGTGATGAAAAAGAACTTTTTAATTGTTGATCATATAATCCTAAAAAATTCCATCATACAGATTAATTATATCAAAGGTAAACATAATTATAGATTTCATTTCTTATACTATATTTTCCAGTCTTAGAAGTTACTTTACAGAATAGAAGTTACTTTATCTCTGTGGAATTTAGTGTACTTTTTATCTGCAATTTTCTATAAGGTTGAAAAGAAAAGCAGATATACACAGAAACAAAGAACAATAACAACACAAAATATATTTTAAATTAAAAAGTCTTGAAAAGATTTAGTGTCAGAATTGCCACTTCACACCTGCATTCTGCAATTGTTCGGTATCAGTCTTCCATGAATCCTGGGGGGAAGGAGGGGGAGGAGGAACACTTGGGGTGAAAATGAAAGTTAAGCAAGAGAAGGTGCTGTACCCAATATGTGCCTAAGCAGGAAAAAGTTTTCACTTGAGGTTTTGGTGCGCATGCTTCAGTTCTGGCTTTGCACTACTACAGGGGTCGGGAACTTTGGCTCTTTCATGACTTCAACTCTCAGAATTCCTGAGCCAGCACCTCTTGCCTTAGCTTAGAACCTGAGTCTTAACAGCTTAAAATGGCTGGCTCAGGAATTCTGGGAGTTGAAGTCCATGAGTCATGAAAGAGCCAAGGTTCCCTACCCCTGCACTACTATATTTCACTTGGCTTTTAGTAAATCATATTTTTTCTCAACTCAATAGTGTTAAGAATTGTTTTTACTTAGAAACCAAAGTTGAGGCAAGTGTGACATTTAGTATATATACAAATATGGTAAGTATTTCTGCAAACGTGGTTCAGTTTACCATTGTTGTACTAAAGTAAATTAGTATTTATAAGTTATTATAAATCAGAAAACTGAGTTTTAGTCTCAGCTTAGCTGTGAAAGCCAGCTGGATAATTTGGGCCAGTTTTTCCTGACCTGGTTGTGTGTAGAAAGTAGGAGAATTAGATATGTTTGCTGCCTTGAGTTATTTATTTAAAAAAGGCAGGATTTTAAAAAGGGATTGTAAGTATAAGATATTGCAAGTCCATTAGAATCTTCTGAAGGCTTCTCTCAATATGTTATACTATAGTTGCAGCATCAAGTGATGTGGCAGTTGTGGATAATTGGACTTATAACCAGAGAAATCTGAACAAGTAGAAGTAATTTTGAAAGCAGTAAAATCATTTAATTCAAATTCTCCATGTATGTTGTTGCTTTATTCTAAATATCACTTTGCACTTCTAGTTAGTTTATACCAAGAAAAGGCCCAGATCTAAAAAGGCTAGAAGGTGATTTTCTATTCTGTCTCATAAATCTCTAAAGCAGATGATCTACAAAGAACATTCCTAATCAGATGAAGCCCTATACCCAATTGAGAACTTCTGGGACTAATTATAGAAGGAAAAACAGGCTTTCTAAAATAACCAATCTTATAATTTGATGCAGTATATATGTCAGATTTTCTTTTTTAAATTGTAGCATGTCAGTTAACCTCTGGTCCTTCAAAAAGATGAAGAGAGCATAGTTACGATATTACCCCTATATAGTCAAAATTCTTTTTAAAAGGCTATGTTTGTTGATAGTGGTTTAGATGTTAAAGGGTATGTTTAGATAACTATTATTTGTAAAAGGTCACTTTGCAGTGCCATCTTTATTTTTTACAGTTTTAAAAATATCTTTATTTATCTTCACCCAAGAGATTCTGTGGTTTAGGTATGTACCGGTATTTCTACTAACACATTTTTTGTTATATGCTCATACTGATATCCAAGATAATATACAATGGATTTGGGAAGAGGGCTCTTTTATCTGGAAGTTGATTTCTCTTGTATCTCGTTTAACGATATACATTGCTTTATCGCAAAAAGCATTTATTATTTCCATAATCTACATTTCATTCTCATCTTGGCCAGAAAAAGAAATTCAATATTTAAACAGAGTAATAATAGTTTTTAATTGCACTAGTTTTGAGATTAATGCTGGGGGGGAGGCAGTTTTGTGTGTATTGATCAAGAACAGTGCCATATGATACTTTCCCCTGTTGAAGTCAAAAATGAAGTGAATTTAAGTGACTACATTTGTAAAACAAACTCAGTTCAATTTGTAGAACTATTGTGAATACATAGACTCCTGTATTTTCCCCCTTTTCAGAACTTTGGCTTCATACATCAATTGGTTTTGATATATATAATTAACTTAAAATCAGCATGGCAGCCTTCTTTAATGTCTTCTCTACAGCAGCCTCCAAGGAACTTGTGTTTGTAAAAATAATGAAAACAACCTTACATGCTCTGCCCATTTTGTAAATGCATACACATAAAGTTTTCTTGCCTTGCTTGCCCTAGAGTATTCCTGCTTGCTAAAGCTCAGTAGAAAGCAGGAAAGCTTTTTAAAATGAACACAAGCCGCATGAAGAAAGGAAGCCCCAGCTGTGTCTCATGTTTATTTTTAAAAGTTTTCCTGACTTGCTTGCCTGAGAGTATTCCCGCTTGCCAAAGTGCAGCAGAAAGCAGGAAAACATTTTAAAATGAACAACGAGCCATGGAAGCGATGTGGGCTGGGCAGTCCAGGGTATCTCGACCCCGTGTCCTGCCCTCTCCCTGCACGGTGTTTGGTCTCACCCACGCCTCCGCTCCCTGACATAGTGAATTGCACAGACAGCACCAGGGAGAAGTTGGAGGTTTAATGCCTGTCAGGAGAGTGGTGGAAGGTGCACAATGGGGCAAAAAGTGGGACTTCCTGGCCACTCTGCTCACTCGCTCGCAGAAGATCCCCTCAGATCATGCAATTCAACATGACAGGGAATGGAAGCATGGGTGAGACTAAATGCCGCGGAGGGAGAGGGGAAGATGTGGGGTTGAGACACCCCGGGCTGCCTAGGGATGCTTCCCCAGGCTGGGCTGTGCATGTGCAAAAAATGCACGCAAGTCATGCACAACTGCGTATGTGTGAGATTCCTGTGCAACTGTGCATGCACAAAAAATTTGCTTCCAGAATCCTCCATGTGGCTTATTTTCACCAAAAAATGGGCCATTTCTCCAAATTGACTGGGATTAGTCAGCAGCGATCACATGATGAGTCGATGTAAATATAAAAGCTATCGCCTTTCCTGAATTACTCCAGTGTTTTCATCGACTCAGCTCGCTCATCACTGTTTTTTTGCCAGTCACCAGTCAATTTGAGTATTCTCTCATTTCAAGGTATTTCTCAGTCGTATCATCAGAAAGTTGTATTCCAATTGTAAGAGGTGAAATTTGGTGTTGGCTGCGGGAGCGGCCTCTTGGCCCTCCCCTTCCCCCCCCCAGCCGCCCCTAGTGCGGAGCAGCCTTTATAGCCTGCAGCCTTTTTCACACATGTGAAGGCAAACCACTTATCGTTAATTTGGCAGCTAGCAAACAGCGTGTTCTGTCAAATTGGCTTTTTTTCCTTCTAAAACGCTGTTTTTTCTGTTCAGCCGTTTGGCTTTCGAGCTCTCACCTCCGCCTTTGCGCAGCTGCCGCCGGCTTATCGGAGGCTGCAGTTCATATCGCAGCTGGTGCCGATCGTCAGTACCTTGTTTTTTTGTCCTCTTCGCTTCTGTTATCGTTGTACCGGAGCTTTGCCTTTTTTTCCGTTTAAAGCACCTTCTTTTTTACTTGTTTGAGCCGTGTGGAGCTGCGCCATTTTTTCTGGCTGGCGTTTGGAGGAAGTGAGACCGGGCGCCATCTTGTCTCCTCGTTAGGAAGGGCACGAAGGCTCAGCGCCATTTTTTAATTGCTGACTCCTACAAATTTAGCGTTTTTTTCCAATTGATTCGGCCTGCCCCGCTTTTTTGGACAATTTCCCTCAGTGTATATAGTTGAATTATCAAAAAAAAAACAAAAAAAAACCCCACTTACCTTGCCGCAGTTCTCTAACGACCTCCGCTGTTAGTTCCGGATTTTATATCAAAAAAAAAAAAAAAAAAAAGAGAG
>JAEANM010007189.1:0-17946 GCA_017656035.1 Myanophis thanlyinensis
TGATGAATGTACCATTTCCTTTAATGTACACTGAGAGCATATGCACCAAAGACAAATTCCTTGTGTGTCCAATCACAGTTGGCCAATAAAGCATTCTATTCTATTCTATTCTATTCTATTCTATTCTATGTTTTGAAGTCATGCAGATGTTTTTATGACATTCTAGGGATTATTAATGTGATTTGATTATCCAATTCAAATTTGCTGAATAAAATTGTAAAAGCACTTTTGCTCTCAAATTTTTGAAAAGTGACAAGCACTATTTAGTCTTAAAAGATGTGGTGATCAAAGATAGTTTAGAATACACCTCATTGCCACCCAGTCTTGTCACAAATAAATTCTAAACTGGATTATTTTATTCACAAAAAAATGACCTGTCCGATGAACCCAGAAACATAGCAATCTTTGCCCATGATGTCATATGCACATAGTGGTTCATCAATAAAATGGAGAAACTAGCTTAAGAATTAATCAATTGGTCAACTGGTCAACTGGTATGTTTTATTTTTCCACTAAGTATTTTATAGAAAAGAAGAATGCTAGTATGCCCATTTATTATCGTTTAAAAGACACAATATTCCTAACAACAATAACAGAGGAAGAGAAAAACAGAAATGGAGAATTAGTATTTGCCAAGACAGAAGCAGGAAAAACACAAGGAAAATAGACCCAGAGTTTTGCAGGCTTTGTGCTACTAGAGCTTTGAACTTCAGTAGTACAGGGCAGAGAGCCAGTTTGATGTAGTGGTTAAGGTACTGGCTAGAAACTAGAAGACTGTGAGTGCTAGTCCTATCTGAAGAACAAAATCAGTTGGATAGCCTTGAGCTGATCATTCTCTTAACCCTAAGAAGAAGGCAATGGCAAACCACTTCCAAAACCTTGCCAAGAAGACTGCAGAAATTGGCCGGTGTCTTTGTTTATGCAAGGGAAATGTTTTGGGCCAATCTTGGCACCTCTTATCTTTGTGGGCTTGCATTTCTGTTACAGGAAGGGTTTTGAAAATAATACAAAAATTCTCATACCTGTATTTTTTAATATATAAATGTAAAGCTATAAGTAGATAACAAATTCAGAGTGCCTTATATCCACAAACTGATTTGCTTTTATATATTTACTTGCTCTTTCATTGTTACACTGGACTTCCTAAAGGAAGATCTAAGACAGTGTCTTTCCAAAAATTTCATTTTTTAGAACTCATTACACTGTGACTATATATTTGTGAATATTTGTACATATGTATACATGTATATATTTTATTTGTTCAATGTATCTACTGCTTCAACCCACACAAAATTTAACGTATTTACAGATATTGATATATCAATAAAATAAAATTATATTTTAGAATAACCAAATTTGGTCATTGAGTTCCTATACAGGTAACATGAGATTCCGGTTGCTGTAGAGTTTGATGAACTAAAATTCATTTTTAAACTATGTTTCAAGGACTTGGAGGACGGAGTAGAATAGACCTACAGGTAGTCCTCAACTTACAACAGTTTGTTTAGTGACTGTTCAAAGTTACAACGGCACTGAAAAAAGTGATTTATCACCATTTTTTGCACTTAATGATCCTTGCAGCATCCCTATGATCATGTGATCAAAATACAAACCCTTGGCAACTGATTCATGTTTATGACAGTTGCAGTATCTTGGGGTCATACCATCATCTTTTGTGGTCTTCTGATAAACAAAGCCAATGGGAAAGCCAAAGTCATTTAACAACCGTGTTACTAAGTTAACAACTACAGTAATCCACTTAACAACTGTGGCAAGAAAAGTCATAAAAGACTCAACTGTTTCACTTAGCAACAGAATGTTTGGGCTCAATTGTGGTCGCAAGTCCAAGACTGTCTGTATTTAGGGAAAGTATGGATGCATTTGATATGATTAACATCAGTTAATAACCTTTTTTTGTTGCTATGTTTTAATACAGTGTTTCTCAACCTTGGTGACTTTAAGATGTTTGGACTTCAACTCCCAGAATTCCCTAGCCAGCAAAGACGGCTTTAACAGATAAATCTAAAATTGAAGATAGATACTTTGTACACTTCAAAGCCAGGCAAATAACACTAACATCATCTATCAGCCAGGTTTTTTTCCCCCATTTTAATATTGTTTAATGCCAAGAATAAAATCTTGCAAAAGTATATAGAGGAAAACATTGTATCTTCATAACTTTACAGCTACTAAAAGTTTCCAGGATACAGTTCCAAGCATTCAAAATTTCTTGTTTGTAGTGGTGGTCTTCCTTCTGCAGGCGATTTCTTTCCAGATTATCAAGTTGAGAACTCAGGTTGACAAACATTTGAGTCCAGATGCCAGCCTGGAATTCTGCTAACTACAGCTCTAATCCTTCAATTTGTAACTATTGGAAATCATTTAACTCCATATTAAAGTAGACTACTAGATCTGGATACTTAATTATTTTAATTGTCTGTACTAAATTTCTGAATTGATTAAGTCTTCTACCACACTGATCAATTATTGAGTTTAAAATGTGCTGGTACTTTATATGCAAAGGCTCCATTTCATTTTGCACATTCAAGCTGCCACCTGGAAATAATTTTTTAGTTGAGGAAAATACTTTTCAGTTTTAGTCCCCACATCTTGTTTGAAAATTTGAAGTTTAATGTCAAAGCATTTTATGTATCCAAACATAACATCAATACTTTTGCCAAAACCTTGTAACTTTAAGTTCAGTTCATTCATTGAATTTAAGGTTCCTGCATAACAGAGCTAGAATATTAAAACAATAAAAATTTTATATTGAAGTCTACTAATTTCAAAAGAAAGAAATGTTTATTTTAAGAAACATAATAACATGAAATAAATATTTCATTATTATTCATTGTATTAACCAGTTTCTAGGACAGATCGAATTGAAACCAGTAGCCACTGAGAGTTGCTGTACAAGTGAGATGGGTGACATAGATATTTAATAAATAAAATAGATAATTTACATTTCATAAGCCTAACTTACAACTGTTATAATTTTCCACGAGTTCTCAAAATTTCAAAATCCATTTCTCCAAATCTTTCATTCTTTACGAAAGGAATTCCTTTAAAGGAATTACAAGTTGACAAACACTATGTTTCTTATATGTGTATAGTATTATGTTCGTTTCTTATATGTGTATAGTATTATGTTCTCATTAAATGGTACAATTTATGATTTAAATTTCATTGTGTTCTTGGCCATAAATTATACGTAAATTAAAAACAAAACATTTTTTCCTCACAGGTGTATTGCCAAATAACTAACATACATTTTTAATGTAGTCAGTTTGCACATTTATGGAAGACTTTGCCTTTTCTATGGAAAATGCCTCATAAATTTGCGATCTGATGCCACCAGAAAGTTAACTTTAAATTATTTATTTAATTCAACCTGTCTTTAAATTTTTTTTCCAAAATTAACCAATTGTTTATTGATAATATTTTTTTTAAATCTCTGCAGCAATGTTGTTGAATTGGCACAAAATAATTCAATGCAGTTCTTGTTCACACAAACACAAAAGCTGCTTTCACATGAATGCTGATAATGTACTCACAGATATCCTCTGTGCTTATGTCTTGAAAATCAGCTTTGCTGAGCAAATAACCTCCTTGCGCAACGGCTGGTAGACAATCAAATTGTGCAGCTGCCATGTTCCTATCGCATTATGCAAGTTGCTCTCTCTTTCGTGTTACCACCAATCACAGTTTTGAAAATGACAGATCACATGCTGATACAGATGGTGAGATCCATTTTAAGCTCTGGGTGGTATATGGTCCCATATTTCTTGCATTTTGTTCACTCAGTTTCTTTTCCAGTTCAAACAGGTTTATCAATAGTTGTTGGCTTATCTGAATAAGGTGGTAGTAACCAGTGACCTTCACAGCATATCCCTCCCCCCTCTCTTTCACTTAGCACCCATTTTGCCAAATGAACAAGTCATTGGATTGGAATACAATCACTAAATAAGAAGTGGGTGTAACCTTATGCTTTCAACTCATTATAGGAAAGTCAGGACCAGAGGTGAAATTCAGCCAGTTCTTGCCTATTCACTAGAACTGGTAGTAAATTTTCTAAGCAGTTTGGAGAACCGGTTGTTAGAAGAAATCTCCTTTTCCACCCACTTTACAGGGTTAATCCACCCAGCCACACCTACCAAGCCATGCCCACAGAACCGGTAGTAAAAAAAACCTGAATTCCACCACTGGTCAGGACATTTCCATTAGCTTTTGCAAACATACTTTTCAAAATAGTGAATAGTATTGATTTAACTATAGACTCAAACCACAGTAGTTAATCTAACTAATTTCTTCATGGCTTGTTTTCAGAACCTGTTAATAATATTGCAGCATCCTCATCATTTTGGAAGTACATTTCATTTCATTCCATTCCTTTCCTTTTGCAACTGTTCTTTAAAATATGCTATTTTAATAATTTTAACAACTTATTACTAGGGCTACACACACTTCAAAACTAATATAAAAGAGGTGATTTGGATCTCTTATGCTCATCTCTGCAACCTGATTTTTTCCCCCAGATTTCTACATGAGCCTTGGAAAAATACTACAATAAATTGTATTAACTTTAACAAGTGGGCTCCCTAAAGCTGTGGCATTTTTATTTCAAGCTCCTGCAAAAACCTGAAGAAAGCTGGACTGTTTGACTGAATAGCAGAGGGGTATTGTGCTTGCCCGAGGCCCAAAGCATTTCCTCTAAATGATTTTCAAATGAACACAACCCTGTTGATTACTCTCATTATATTTCCTCTCACCTTAAGAGAACAGTGCTGATTAGCCATTTCTTTCAATATTGAAGCTATGGGATGAAATTACTTCTTCCAACTCAGTTTCCCAAACCTCTTTTAGTAATAATAAAAAATATTTTTATAGAAGACAGCCTGCTCTGGTGCAGGCAGCTGAACATCAGAAGCAGAAGACTGGACAAGTGAGTAAGCTTTCTTTCAGGAAACTGTCATTGTTGATCATCCCACTGGACAATTCCTGATAAACATCTGAGAAATTCCAATGTTTCCCAGAAAATAGTTTAAACATGACTATTTTAGGGGCCAGCTCATTTAGGATGGACCAATTGGTTTCAGAACTGTATGGCAACTGCAAATCTATTGCAGAGATTAAGTGGCTCAGTTGTGTCTTAGTTGCAGGGCACGTCTGAGATTTAATGATAACTAAAGTGAGTGCTTGTTGCATAGCAACAGTACTTAGTGGATTGCTCTGTTTCAAACTATTTAACTCACTGGCTTGGATCCAGATTTCAATCCACTGGTGGTAGCATCCCCTGAGTGAAATCTTGTTCATAATAACCCTGTTGGTGGAAAAGGTGAGAAGCTGATTTTTTTCTCCAACAACCCTTAGCATCACCTTTCATCATTCTAGAGGAGCTCCAACATGTCAGAGCAGATTATTGTAGGACATAGTGGAATGCAATTAAGAGACTTATTCTCCATCCCAGCATCAGAAATGGTCTAATAATGCAAAAGTCTTCCATAGACATATAAACAGACCTTCCACCAACCCTAGATAAATGCTGAATCAACCAATTTGTTCTTTTCTCCCACCTGGGTGGCAGGTAAACATCTCTTAACTCAGTCTTTCTCTCCCCAACCATTCTAGTGACTTTAATTTGAAGAAATATCTTCAAAATATTTGCAGAAATATCCCTTGAATACATAATGAATGTAATGAAATGAAATTGTAATATGAAGTAATTGTGTGGTATTTAGGATTAGTCTGAGAAGTAAAATCTGAAATAAAGAACAATGCTTCCATTGTGTAGTTTTTACTTATGCTTTCTACCAATGATATTGGATCCTTAAACTGTTCTTGCAAGATTCTTTTCCTGAGAACTTGGATGTGTGGAACTTTGCAATAGCCACCAGCACATCAAGGAAACTGCTATTCTGCTGTTGAACTTATTTTGAACTCAGTGTGGCTTATAAGATAAAAAGATCAATGCATAAAAGCAAATATTAATAATTAATATAAAATGAAAGGGAACCAGACAAAATTATATCAAAGTTCATTTGTAGTCATGAATCCACAGGAGCATGTTGAAATTTTAAAATTTTTGACCATACATATTTTGAAAAATCAGACATGCAATATACTTTTGTATCTGTATGTGTAAAAATTACACATAGTACAATGTGGTACATACAGTAGTACAATGAAGCGGGCAAACTCTAAAAACAGCCCATTCTAGGCCTTTCTAAATACATTGTTTAGAAACAAGAAAAGTTTAAGAAATCATACATAATCTGATATTGCATTGAAAAAAGTTGAGAAATAAGTAATGAATAATCAATACAACCAGCAATGAAAGTGCTAAAAGCAAGATCAAGATATAGCAAAATATACATTACCATTAATGGGTGATCGAATTCCACAAATTGAAGAAATTACAGGAATTACAGGAAGACCTGAATTAGATAAATGCAATAATAAAAGAGTTTTATATTTCTCTATAGAATTTTGTGAAGATAAATTCTTTGATTATTGAAGCCACTTTTCACTTCAAATAACATAACAAAATAAACCTGGAAGGTATCTTGGATGGCTAGTCCAACCACCTAAGCAAGAAATCCTATAACATTTCAGACAAACGGTCGTCCAATCTCTTCTTAAAAATCTTCAGTGTTATCATCCGCAGCCACAATTTCTGGAGGCAAGTCCTTCCACAGATCAACTATTCTCATTGTCAGGAAAGCTGAAGAAGCTTCTTGGGTGAGAAGTGAAACACATTAAAAAAAAAAAGCAGAAAGTCCAGTTGCTTCTTGAAAAAGCATCCTTGAAACAACTGTCGGGAAATTTATCCTTAGTTCTAGGTTGGTTCTCTCTTTGATTAGTTTCCATCCATTGTTTCTTGTCCTGCCTTCAGGTGCTTTGTTATTGTTTCCTAATATGATTTGACTGCTTGTTGTACCCCCATGACTATCATTAAGTGTTGCATCCTATGATTCCAGATGAATGTATCATTTCCTTTAATGTACACTGAGAGCATATGCACCAAAGAAAAATTCCTTGTGTGTTCAATCACACTTGGCCAATAAAAAATTCTATTCTATTTTATTCTTTAGAGAATAAGTTGACCCCACTTCTTTGTGGCAGCTCCTTAGATATTGGAAGACTGCTCTCATGACACCCCTAGTCCTTCTTTTTATTAAACTAGACATACCCAATTCCTGCAACGATTCTTCATATGTTTTAGCCATATAATTCTAGATATGGGTTATGACAAGAGATACAACGTTGTAATATAATCAGCTACATAACAGAAAATAGATGGCTAAATACAAATCGTCACTTTCAAATGAAAACTGTGTAACAAATTGTGAACTATTAAGTATGTACAGTCAGGACCATCTTTAGGCTAAATAAACACTGGCACAAGGAGTCAAAATCTAGGGGTAATCTTAGTAATGTCAACAAATGTACATTTATTGCTGAAATGAAGCAGTAGATATTATGATTTTCTTAGGATCAAGTGCAGCACAACAAGTAGAAATAGATGCAATTAAACCTTAGCAGAAATGTAATACTAAATCTTTACAAAATAAAAATGAACAAAGATATGTCTATGACAGTAAAGATAAGAATTGGTAAAGTAATGCTTTTTTCTTGTAGTAATGCACAGGTATGAAAACTACATTTAAGAAAAAGCAAGAGAGAGGTAGACAGATATCTTTGACTTATGGCTCTGAAGACTTATTATCAGCAGCATAGACCACCTGTCCCCAACTTTTGTAGCTTGGAAGCTGTGGGGGGGGGGAGGAGAAGTGGACCACAAGCGCATGCGCTCACATGGCTCTTGCTTGAATGGCAGGCCGATGTGCATGCATGCAGCTTGACTTGTGTGAGCAGCGGGCTGGCACACATGAGCAAGTGCCCACCAGTCTACCGTTCATACAAGCTGAGCTGTGTACACATGCATGCTCCAGTCACTCGTGTGACCCCCAATTCCAAATAGGCCATAGGCCCAGGATGGAATCCTACCAGTTTTGCTACTGGTTCGGTGTGCGTGACAGCATGGCTCTTTTAACCTCATTTACTGGCACCAGAGGCAGCTGGGATCATCAGAAAGGCTCCATAGATGCACAAAACAGCTGATTAAGGTAAGAAACAAAAAAAAAAAAAAAAAAAAAACCCCAAGCTCGTATAAGGAAAAAGCAGGGCAAGGGTGAGTGGCTGGGCCAAATTCAAATTGTCGCTACCGGTTCAGGTGATGTGGTGCGATCTGGCTGCATTTCACCCCTGTCATAGGCCAGTAGTGAGCTGCAGCCCTGGGGGTTGGGGACGCCTGGTATAGACTACAAAAAGAACCAATTAATCAGTCCTAGACCAACAAACAATGACTTCTCCTTTGAAGCAAAATCAGCAGGCAGAAACCCACAAACTCTGGAATGTGAAACGAGTATATGATAAACAAACATGTTTAGTGTATTGCCCTATGATGCAACCTTTTACTCTGATAAAAGTAATGACAACAAGAGTTTTAGTAATATATACATATGTATCTGGCAAAGTAAGATGAATACAAATATTACTTGACAAAAAAAAAATTAAGCTGCAAATTCTTGTTACAATTCAACCTGAAACATGTACAGTCAGACAAATCAAACAGGAATTTTCCAGCACTGGCCTAAACAAAATACAATACACTTGTCAATTATATTGACCTAAAATCTGCACTCCTCCTCCCCTCCCCCCACAATTTTCCTAGAGTTCAATTATCGTTTATTTAAATATTTGGCAGACAATTAATTTATAAATTAAAATATAGTTTAATTTAGGGCAAACCGTAAACTGACAGAAGATTTAAAGTCTTCATATCTTATTGCATTAATTTATGTAATATAAAGCCTGGAACGCTCTTTAGAATGTTTTATTTTGTTATTGGGAGCGAAACCCACCAAGAAACATAAGGACTCTCTGTGACAGAAACTAGAACAATGGGGAGGTGTGTTCTTGACCCAGTGCAGGAAATCCTGTATGCCTTGCATGGAAAAGTATCATTTTCCTTTTCTGACCTACAACTTGCTTTGAAGCAGAATTTCACAGGCTCAGATGAGCATTCTTGAATGGAAATGCTAAATGACATCAGTTCCATGGCTATTTGAAAAATGATTTTACCATTGAAATCTATGCACCTGTTTTAGAATAGGAATACTAGTTACACATTTTAAAAAAATACAATTTGTACAAAACAATTCAATAATGTTCAGCCTTAATGTTGGACTCCCAAATGAGATAATTTATGCATTATGCAACTGTGATACCTGAAATCTTTCTTGTCCAGTTGTATTACACTTCTCAGAATTTCCAATTGGTATCTCAATACATTAGAAGAATAGAATAGAATAGAATAGAATAGAATAGAATACTGCAAAGGACCTTAGAGGTCTTCTAGTCCAGCCCCCTGTTCAAGCAGGAGACCCTATACCAGTGGTGGTAAACCTTTTACTTATCGAGTGCCACAAAGTATGCACTTTGTGCATGCCATCCGCACTTGCACCTGGCTCCTCTATGTGCGCTGCATGTGCAACTGCACCATCTGTGCATGCATGCAGTTTTTGCATGTGCGATGCACACATGCTGCATGCAGGCACTCATACACCCATGAGCAATCGCGTGTGAATGCGTAGGAGAGCTCTGAAAACCAGCTGCATTTCCTGCTGCAATCGTGTGCATATACAGCAGAGGCCCGAAGACCAGCTGGGTCTCTGCAATCACACATGCAGGCATGCACAATCATGTGTGCATGCTCAGCTGGAGGTACGTTGGCTCTGCGTGCCATCTGTGGCACCCGCGCCATAGGTTCGCCATCACGGCCCTATACCATTTCAGACAAGTGGCTGTCCTTCCAGTCTTTTCTTTAAAATCTCCTGTGACGAAGCACCCACAATGTCTGAAGGCAAGCTGTTTTACTGGTTAATTGTCCTCACTGTTAATAAGTTTCTCCTTAATGCCGAGTTGATTCGTTCTTTGATTAATATCCAACAATTGTTTCTTGTCCTGCCCTCCGGTGCTTTGGAGAATAATTTGACCCCCTCTTCTTTGTGGCAGCCCCTCAAATACTGGAATATTGCTATCATGTCACCCCTTATTCCTCTTTTCTTTAGACTAGCCAAGCCCAAATCCTGCAGCCATTCTTCATGTGTTTTAGTCTCCAGGCCTTTGATCATCTTAGTTGCTCTTGTCTCAACTTTTTCCAAAGTCTCAACATCTTTTTTGTAGTATGGTGACCAAAATTGGTTGCAATGTTCCAGGTGTGGTCTTACTAGGGTTTTATGAAGTGGCGCTAATACTTCATGTGATCTTGATTCTTTGCCTCTGTTTATACAACCCAGGATTGCATTAGCTTTTTTGGCGGCTACTGCACATTGCTGGCTCATATTCAAATGATCATCCACTAGGATTCCAAAGTCCCACTCACAGTTACTGTTTTTGAGCCAGATCTCACCTAATCTGTACAGGAGATACATTGAAGAAAACTTTGGGCATAGCATCTATTTTTTCTCATCATAAACAAATGGAGAACCAATACTAGATATCCCTTTCCATCCTTTTCCTCCAAAGTGAAAGTATAAAGAGAAAGGGAAAAATTCATTGGACACAATGGACCTAGAAATCTGAACTAGCTGAACCATCTTCTTCTTTCCTTTCTCACTGCTGAAACATAAAGCGATCTCACAATTTTTGTCCTTAAATACCTGATAAACTACTTTAGGCTGAGGACTATCATTTGGAGGTTTTCTGATATATTCAGAGATGTAATCCAAAATATGGGCAAGATCAGAACAGTTGGGCTGGACTAGAACACAAGAATACAAAAATAAAAGACCAGTTATGAAAAATAAGGTGAATGAGTATATGTATGAGTTAAAGTTTACTATTTCAATCAAATCAAGGTTAAGAGTAAAACTTTGCTGTTAAAAGAAGATGATGATTGTTCTGAACAGAAGAGAGTCATTCAGAATAAAAATCATCCTAACCTAATGAGAGTAATTGCCAGCTTTGGGACAGGGGCCTCCAGCTGAAGTGCCATGGTTTAGAAAGTAATTTTCTGACACTTGGGAAATGATCAATGAGCAAAGTTAGGTGCTGAGAAAAACATGAGCCACTGTGTAAAACACTGCTGAATTGCTTCAATTTCTTGCTCTCTTGGTAGATGACTATAAACACTTGGCGTCTGTCATGATACACAGGTAATCTGTTCATAACTGTACAGGAACTAAAAACGAATCTGCCATATACACAGCTACAAAATCAGGTTATGTTGCATGAGCAACTCTGAACAAAATATATTAACTCTGACCCTCCCCCTTTCTGAGCCCCAGTGGAAATTACGAGATAATTTAAGCACAGCTGTCCTGCTGTGCATTTGTATCTATAGCCCTGGAGGATGGTGACATGTCTTAATAGGAATGGCTGTCCCAGAACAAAAATAATGAGAGAAACATCTGCCTCTCTGTTGCTCTCTCTTCTACCACCTGACAAATGGCATTTCTTGATTCAGATTTGAGATTTGTATTGACTTGTCAAAAATGAACAGAGATATATGCCTTCATTTTAGTTTCATCAGAATCTTTGGTAAGAGAATATTGAATATTCTCTGAACTTAATGAATATATATACTATATATATTCATATTCATTAATTTGGAAAAGATTAATATTATTTCCTGCCTGTGACTAGAAAGAACAGCTGACATGTGGGAGTCCAGACTACAGCTGGGTGAATAGAACTCATGAAAGTGATTTAGCAGCAAAAGCTGCTGAGTCACTTTGGCTGATACTTATGACCTTGTTTAGTACTGAACTTCTGGCGTTTTTGTGTGTTAATGAAAGGAAAAGCAAAATAGCACAAAGCCACCATGTTCTCTCAAGATGTTTACATTGCATTATCCTTCCCCATTTCCTGGGTGTTCCCACATTCTCCACACTTTGTTTAAACTTTATCTCTTTTATTTTTACCCTCATTCTTTGACTATTGCTTACTCTGTCCTTACCTGTTAGATACCAACCCAAACGAAGTGGATGCAGGAAGGCTTCAAGCATCACAAGTATCTATGCACCAAATGTCTAATTATATTCCATTTAGAGATAGGTTGCCCCCTTCTATTAGCTACATTTATAGGCAAACCATTTGATTTCCTTGCATTTTATTCTGCGCTATCTCAAGGCCTCTGAGAATAAAAGCATTATCCTTCGTCGAGTTTCATGTTATTCCATCTTATGTCCTCACAGTAGCTGGACTACATTCTGTGAAACCACGACCTAAGATGAGGGTGGGAAAGCTAAGGCTTTAAGCACAGTACTCCCCTGGTCCTAATTTTGTGCAGAATTGATTTGAAGTGAAGCAGTTAGAAAATGCTCTCTGGGAAAATGATGCTCAGAAGAGAATGTGAAAGAGAAAAGAGAATGGATCAGAAGAAGTGAGAATTAACCAGGCTTCACCTGCAAATGTTTTATTTCTGCTCACTATTGGCAGGCAACTCTTCAACAAGTTTCCCAAAAAAGAATGTAGCCCTTGTTGAGTAAAAATTGCTTAGAATACAAAAGGCTGCGCAATCACAGAAAACCTGCAAAATGAGGAAGAGGATACCTCATCAACATTAGTTCAATTTCATCTTCCTGGACATACTTTTTTGCTACCTTTACCTTATAAATCATTGCTTAAGGATAAGCAATGAGCAAAGGCAATTGATTTGCCTTTGAATATATGTTTTTATTTATTTTTATTGCTTTAAAAATAGCAGAAAATGAAAGAATAAATGTACAGACCACAAAGAAAATTGTAATTCAAATGCATAAATAAGTTACTCATCCAACATGCTTTTAAAAGTGAAACAACAGAAGAAGAAGAAAAATAAAGGTTTTGAATATATGTTGATGATTTAGATCCCTGATTATTCGTATACGATCTAAGACATGGTTCCAAAGTTAGAGTAGAAACATTACTATCATTTGGTAAAGACAGTCATACTTCCATTCCAGTAAACAGCGCTGAACTTCTTCCAGCATCTATGATCAAAGAAAGAATTGCAGCTGTTAGCATCTAAATCCTGGCTCTTATTAATGTTGCTCCATACAACTGAATTCTAAAGTGCGCATGTCTGTAAAAAATAATAATAATAAGCAAGGCATTGTGGCATTACAAGATTTTCCTGTTTGGGTGGGTTTTAACAACTAGTCATATTTTGGGGCTGTATAATATTCTACATTTTATTTAGAACTTTACGTCCTTGTTATGTTAGACCAAACCTATCTGTAGGTAGGAGGCTCATGTGTGTGGAAGGAGGGCTTTGTTTATTAATCCCTAGGTGGATGAAGTATTGTGCACACAAATGCTGCTATGTGTACCATTTCTGTCCTTGAATCAGCTGCTGCAGTTGTAAGAACAAGACCCTGTTTAAAGTAGCAATAGGCCTTTCAGTGTCTGGGTTACACTTCAAGGATAGGGATTTAATACATTTAGACAGAGGGCAATGTGAAAATTTAAAAATATACATTTTTTTATATAAAGGTATAGGCAAAGTCCATTTAAATCAAATGGACAATCTTGTAGCAGGAAGAAAATGCCTCCAACCCAATTTGCCTCTAAATTGCAACCTGTTTATAAAGTTCCCAACTTGAAATGAATAGCATGTGTTGTTACATTCTGGTAAGAATCCCAACTATCAGGAGAACATTTTCTGACCTAAGCCTGACCTAAGATGACACATTGCCAGTCCATTTTTAGCAAGTCAATGAAGGATGGGTTTCCCAACAATCCTAATTGTATAAAAATAAGAATTACCAGTTTTGAAGGTGGGATCCTAAAAACCTAACAGGCCCCAAACACATGCATTTTAGGACTAAGTCTCTGACAGAGGCTTCCTACCATTCTGAATTACCCTAGGCCTATTTCCTTCCCCATCTGTCTTCCTCAGTACTCTGCACCATGCCTTCCTCTTCCCTTCGCCCTTGTGGGTCTCACCACCCCCTCCCTACCACTGTCATTTATCCTTCAATTCCAAAATGCTCTGCTATATTATTTCCCTTGAGCCTTGTATTCTCATTTGAAAAACCAAGTAAAATGAAGTGTGTTTCACTTAAAAGGCATTAGCTAGTTACTACAGTATGAATTTTAAAAATAATAACCCAGCAGCCAGAACTATATTGTTTTCTGACCTTTCCCTCCAAACCTGATAATTTTCTAGGATTGAGCCTTTACCCTTGCCCCCTTTTTATCAAATCCGTCATCCTCCCCTCTTTTTACATTCTATTTCTCTGCCATGGAGATGAAAAAATGTAGGAAGATAACACTTCCATCACAGATGGTACAACTGTTTAAAAAAAAAGCTGCATTTTAGACAAATATAAATTAAGTCCATGTAATATGTATGTGTGGTGACATTTATATTCACACTCTTAACAGCCTTCTAAACTTTGCAGTACACTGACAAAAAAACTGTGTGAGATTTTTCATATGTGTGTTTAGTTTATAAGTTCACTTCTATTTCAAAGGGAGGGGAAAGGAATTAAGTAAACATCCAGGTTCAAATGTGCATGGCTGAATTTAAGTTTGAATCATATTTCTGTAGGAACTTTCCATGGAACAATCATTTGACAAGTATATTTGAATAAAGACAATTTAATATACTGTATCTAGGTTCAAATGTAATAGGGTAATGTGAACTTTCAAATTTGTTGTATGAATGATGGTCTTGTGATGATGGGCTCAAAAGTAAGTTTGGTGCTTGTACCATTCTGTAATGCTACAGTATACACTGAGCACATGAAGAAAGAAGCACTTTCAGTACCTGCATTTCCAATCAAAATGGAAAATATCCCTACTAATAAATTAAAGAGCCATTTCTGGGCCAGATCAGGCAGAGTTTAACCCTTGTGGTAGTGGCTGCACTTAACATTCACAGTGGATCAAGTGATGATGCAAAATAGGTGGAGCTGCATGAGGTGTCAAACGCTAAGCTTGTCTAAGCATGCTGAGAGCTGGTGTCTACACATCTTAAAGTTGTCAAGTTTGAAAGCATTGTCTAAAGCAGGGGTCCTCAAACTTTTTAAACGGGGCCAATTCACGGTCCCTCAGACTGTTGGGGGAGGGTGGACAGGCTGGTTGGGTATTGCCAGGTGATCATGTGACTAGTTGGGTACAGCTAGGTGGTCATGTGACTGGGTGGGCATGGCCAATTTAGCAGTCCATTAAACAATACACACAAATTAAACTTCAATTTGTTATGTTTCTGGAAGTGGAAAGCAGGTTAGTGAAGGGATGTGGCTGCCTTGGTGTGTGTATGAGGGACTTCTGTTTCTCTCTCCCTTTCCTTCCCTCTCTCTTTTTCTTTCTCTCTCTCTGGGGTGGGGAAGGAACCCCTGAACTGGTGCAGGCTGGTGGGAATCTGATGTCTGGAGGCTCATGAATTGTGCGCCAAAGATCTGTTGGCTGGCAGAGAAATCCCACAGTCTCCCCAAAAGGCTGGCAGGTGGATGGGCGAGCAAGCAGGCAGCCTCCTCTTCCAATCCCGTCCTCCCCGCCTCCAGGAATACTCTGCCAGCCCAAAACAGGGCCATTTTTTTGCTTCCTGGGGCCTCTGCACATCCCGGTTTTGGCTGTCTTGACCTTCAGTATCACTCTGCCGGCCCAAAATGGGCCCATTTTTGCCCTCCTGAGGCCTCTGCATGTCCCATTTTTGACCTTCCCACCTTCCAGAAGGCAGGTGGGAGCGGACGGGTGGGGGGGGGGCAATGTGGGCAGGGCAGCCTCGTGATCCCATGCAGGCCAGATTAATTAAGTCAGTGGGCCATAGTTTGAGGACCCCTGATCTAAAGCAACTGGAGAGCAGTAGTTTGAGGAAGGAAGCAATATACTGTATAATTTCATAAATTGTTTTACAAAGTGGCCTAAGCCCAGAAATAAAAAAGGTTAGTAATCTATTGTGTGCATAGTCCACTTGAAATAGCCACTGAAAGATTCCAGTCTTTCAGTATAATAACATACTACTAAATACAAAGTCTCTGTACTTTCAAATTATCCTTGAAGTCAATGGATAGTTTATTAGAGTTTCAATGCATAGTTTAACAGACAGTTTAGAGTTGTGGTGACATAGTGGTTAAAATGCAATATTGCAGGCTGACGCTGCTCACTGCCAAGAGTTTGATCCTGACTGGCTCAAGGTTGACTCAGGCTTCTGTCCTTCTGAGGTCAATAAAATGAGGACCCAGTTTGTTGAAGGTAATATGCTGACTCTGTAAACTGCTTAGCAAGTGCATAATGAAGTAGTAGTGCTATTGCTATTTTTTTAAAAGCCAGAAGAGAAAGTAATGCAGTGGCTCATTTGTGTGGGATTCTTTTTTAATTTTGTGTGAGAGAGGAAAGTAAATCACAGTTTTGAAATAAATGTAGCATACTGTTTGTTCTTTAATAGTATACTCATTACTTGAGCATAAAGCAATAAAACCAGAAAAGATTCCCTCCCCTTTCCCATTGTGAATAGGTATTAGAGGACATATGTTGTACATTCCTCTTAACTGCACTTTTTGACTCTTGTGGGCTTCTTATTATGCCTTAAAGATGTCTCATTATATAGTCACTGCTATTTTAATTGATTGTTATGTTAATGCTAAATAGTACAGGCAACTATTAGGTCTCTGTCTCTAGACAGCTATCTCAGAAAGCACTTTGTAAGAGGCATGAATTTTGTTATTGAGATGAGAGGCTCCATTCCCAAAATCATGTAAGTATTTGTATTTCTGTTTCTTAGGAGTAATAGGACATAAAGCGGGAGAAGTGAGTTCTTGGAAGGCACAGAATGGCAATATAATACATAAAGAAACAGATTGGTAGCTCAGAACTAAGAGTTCGATGTGTACAAACAAAAGCATTCCTTGAGATTCATAAAAAGGGGAAGATATAAACTACTGAGCAGAATAAAAGATTACTGAATGTAAGATGGGAAGAAATACACTTCTTATTTCACTAGGTTTTGCCTCTCTGCAACCACCATCCATTTCCTGACTCACAGTTAGGGCTGGACCATAAGACATAGGTCAGAGATCACAATTCAGAGGAACCACAATATTCACAACAGTAGAAGGCATCTGTTGTTAATTATGATATATTATGAATGATGCTGTTCTGGCAAATATTTTCGTACAGAAGAAGGTGCTTAAAACCATATTTGGATATGAGTTGGTACATTATTATTATTACTGTGTTGGAATCGATTCTGATGAATAGAGTTTTCATTTCAGTGGATGTATTTACTCCTACAACTTTCATACTTTTATTTTGTTAGGAAAACCTTGCTCCTTGTACCAATTAAACAATGTATATCTAAATTTATGTGATAGGGGAAAACACAAATTAAATATAAAGTGTTGCAAGATCTAAAAGAAAATGAAGGATTGGATTTACCTAATTTGAAATTATATTTTTCAGCTTTTTTGTTTATCTTGGATGAAAGAGTGGATGTTGCTGAAAAATAAAACGGCTTTGTAGTTAGAAAACATACCTTGAAATTTGGGTGACAATATTTATTGTGTAAGCTAAAGTTAATGTAAATTTTAAAAATCATTTTGCTGTACATGCCAGACTGAGAATATGGATAGATACAAATCCAGTTTATACCCCAAATGGCTAACTTACCATGACAAATTAGAATTTATCAAGGAGAATGTAAAATAAAATCAAAATCAGATCTTGTAACAGAAAGACATGCTTGTCAATGCTTCTCTTGTGTACAATTCGAAGATTTAAAGCAGACAAGAGAAATTTTGGTATTAAGCAGTCTGAGTTTGAAGTAAAACTATGTACATGATGAGTATGTTATTGCTAAACTATATATATATAAAGAAAAAGTGAAATAATGTATGATAAAGAGGGCTAACAAAATCGGTTTCAATATACAATATTGAATATTATATATATATA
>JAEANM010007191.1:0-17945 GCA_017656035.1 Myanophis thanlyinensis
TGCATAAGCATTTCACTGCATATCATACCATGTATGACTGTGTATGTGACCAATAAATTTGAAATTGAAATTGAAATTGAAATGGTACTGGGTTTCTGCCTGAACAGAAAGTTGGTGGTGGTCCCCAACCTTTTGGGCACCTGGGATCAGTTCCATGGAGAGAAGCTTTTCCATGGACCAGAGGGGGCATGGTTTTGCATGCTGCTTGCATCCCATGGATGGAGCTTTGCTTGTTTGTGCAGCCTTGTTTCTAGCATGCCCTGGACCTGTCCCAGTCCACGTACCAGGGACAGGGAGCCCTGGACTAGAAGATCTCCCGGGTCCCTTCACACTGTGTTATTTTGTTACGCCCCAATTTCTCTTCATGTTGAGAATAAATATAACCCATAATATTTCATCTGGAGACAAAGTAAGGATGCATTTATGCTTATTTAATAGCTTTGGAGCTCTACCCAACAAGCTACTCAGTTTCACTTCTTCCCTCTTTGGACCTAATTAATTCTGTAATTGTGGCATTTTCCTCTTTGGCAGTGTTTCTGCCTGGATGTCGTTTCATAGAATTATTTCACCTTTTGTTTTGCTTTAATATGTGGGAAAGATGGGCGCGCAGACTGCTGATTGCTGAAGTCAAACTCACTCTTGCTACTGTGCCCACATTGGTAGATTTTATTTTTTTCCCTGCTGGCTAAAGCTGAAAGAGCAATAAATCCCAAGGAGAACATCGGTTACTTTATCTGTAATGAATGGTACACTTACAAATCAGGACATTTTCACCGGAACTCAGAAAAGAAATAATAAGAGGAGAGCAGACACTGGAGACAGAAAATGTTATATCCAGGTTTCTTGCGCCAGTTGAAGTAAAGGTAGGTAGCACTTCAATATACAGTGGGAAAGGGCTTAAATCCCTATGGATTGGAACAGTGATTCTCAGCCTTGACAATTTTAAGATGTCTGGACTGCAACTCCCAGAATTCCCCCAGCCAGCATGTAAGAAAAATGAGTTCATTAAAAGAAAATAAACTCTACAGAAATACAGTGAAAGCAATTATATATATTTAAGACACTCTAAACATGTGATTATTGCTAAGTAGCCAGGCAAGTGTCAACAACATCCATTGAAATCTAATCTAACATAATATTGGTCTGCTGAATTTTGGAAAATGAAAATATCCACCCATGTCAAATAATCATATTGATAAGATATATCAGCCTAGAAAACAAAACTGCCCTTTTTTTTGGGGGGGGGGAGAACAGTCTACATCTGAAGTATTGGATGAGCATTAATTTATGTTAATTGTATCTTTACTTTCAGTAGAACCAAAATGCAAAGGCTAGTATTGCATTGCATGTGGACACTCAGTTCTGTTCTATAACAAGAATTCATTTCTGCAAATTGTTCAGACGGTGTGCTGGGGACGCCTAGTGCCCATTAAATGAAATGTCGTGGCCGTAATCTGTCTTACCTTCTTTTAAGTATAATGGTGTGTTTTCTAACAGAGTAGCATAGTGGCATAGAATTGCTTTTTGGTTTTTAATTTATATTAATTTTCTTTGTTAGCTCATTTGCTTCTGACAGTTTTTACCATAAAAACAGGTCATCTTTTCTCAACAGCAAAACAATCCTTTTGCTCTCTTCTTCCCTCAAATTCTGGTCACCAGGAATACAGAGTACGCTGGCCTTCGGTCTAATCAAGCAGGACTCTGATATCTATCTATAGACATATTAGAAGACTTAGAATAACTTTATTGTCACTTTGAACATATACTAATTGACATGCATTAAAATGAAATTTCATTGCATATAGCTCTCAAAAGGTCTCTACCGCTAATATACACTACATAAATGCAACAAAATAAATAAATAAATAAATATAAAAGTATGCATATATGCACATATATTAAATGACACAGAGTAACAACACAATCTAGTTTGGATGTATACATGTACATGGTGAGAAAAGTGAATCTTGCAAGTTTACCAGAAGGATGGCGTAGAAAACAAAGCTGTTACAGTATCTGGTAGCCCTGCTAGAAATATTTTGAAACCTCCTCCCAGAGGGGAGCAACAAAAACAGACCATGAAGTGGGTGTGTGGGGTCTCTAACCATCCTTTGAGCTCTAAGAATATAGCGCTTGTAAGCAGTATTCTGAATAACGGGAAGTGAGCTTCCTATAATCTTCTTGGCTGTCCTCACCACTCTCTGTATGGGCTTTCTACCGAGGCATCGCAGCCACCAAACCAAACAGTGATGCAGTTTGTTAAAATGCTCTCAATCGTGCCTCTGTTAAAAAGTGGCCAGAACAAAAGGATGTGCTCTCCTCATCTGAAGCAGGAAATGCAGATGCTGGTTTGCGTCCTTCACTAAGGATGATGTGTGGAGAGACCAATTCAGATTGTTAAAGAATAAGATAGTGTCCATTTTTCTGCCTGAGCCAAGGAGGCTGTACAAGTAGTCCTTGCTGAACAACCCTAATTGGGACCGGAATTTCTGTCACTAAGTAAAATGGTCATTAGGCAAAGCATCATGTGGCAACACTGCTTAGTGATGTTAGTGCTGACAGACCCAATTGTAGTCATTAGGGTGAGGATCATGTCGTTGTTAGGCAAGGACCCCAGACTTCTTCTGCCCTGCTGCACTTGCCTCTGCTTCAATTCCCCCCATCCGCCTCTCTGCTCCCACTTTTCTCCTTTTGTACACCTTGCACTATGATGCCATCAACCCCAGCTAATATTCATCATCTTCTTCCTTTTGCTGCTGAAGAGGCACATCCAGCGGAGGCAGCTGGTGGCCTTTTGTGAGGCTTAACAACACTTCTGCAACACCTCATGGAGGCTTTGCAAATGGTCAGCAGTGGTCAGGTGTGCCTCAGAAGCAGTGGAAGAAAGCAAAGGTCAACTGGGGATGGCAGGAGCGTAGGGTGGCTAAAGGGGAAGAGATAGCAATAGCAATAACAGTTATATACTGCTTCACTGCGCTTTACAGCCCTCTCTAAGCCGTTTAAAAAACCAGCACATTGCCCCCAACAATCTGATTCCTCATTTTACCAATCTCTGAAGGATGGAAGGCTGAGTCCATTTTGAGCCAGTGAGAATCGAACTACTGACAGTCGACAGAGTTAGCCTGCAATGCTGCATTCTAACCACTGCATCACTGTGGCTCCTGGGGCATGAAGAATGGGAGATACTGGCAGGTGGGGGGAATAAAAAGCAAACTGCAGTCATATTATTGTGGACAGGTTGTCAAGCTTTCAAATTTTGATCATACGACTATGGGGGTGCTGCAATAGCAGTAACTTCAAGGACCAGTCATGACTACCATTTGTTCAGCATTATCATAGCTTCAAATATCATGGTCATTCAGCAAGAACTACCTGCATCTGATATGAACCTGGATAAAGTATTTCAGGAGCTTCAATTCCCCTTCGTTTACTGTCACAATTAAATAAACTATAGGGATATTGTGATACTCTGTAATGGTATGTTGGAGTCCCATAGCTGGGATAGTGGATGGCTCAGGAGTGGACCTTTCCTAGTCTCTCAAGATGTAAAAGAGCACAGGGTGAATGTATCTTCAAACTTGAAATATTTTTACCAACATAACTTTACAAATAAGTAGAATTAACACATCTGGTTGTGTTTCCTATCTGGCTTGCCCTGCAAGGCCAAAAGTCAAATACTAAATTCCTTATCTGTTTTCCTACACATAAACAAAACTCCTTCTCACTTGAATATTTTTATGACTTCTAAAACAGCCCTACAAGTTGGGCATCCAAATAATGTAGACTAGTGAAAAAGGAATTACTCAAGTTCCAGTGTGACTTCTAGTTCGTTTTTTTTTTAAGCCTTGAGAAAAAGCTGTTCTTTAGAGCTGCAATCTAAGCATATGATCTCACAGGATCACTGAATCAATTCTGTGATGCTACTTTTTTGTCCCAAGGGTCTTGGAATATTTAGAAGCACAAAGCAAAACACTGAGAAGAAGCATGTTTATTGCAGAGATCATTTTGGTTCCCATTTCACAGGAAAATGGATCCGCCAAAGCTTGGGAAAGCAAAGCTTTTTCTAGAAGTGGAGGGCTTCAAGATGATATTAATCTCTGATTTGCTGGCAACGTTGGAAGAAGCTAGGCAGACTGTTATCAGTTATCCAGGGTTATTTCTGTTGTTGGGTAAAATGGCCCTTTCAGGAGAACAGCATAGCTGGGAAATCCATTGGAGAATTGATGGAGATGGAACATTGAGATAATCAGAGATGTATCCTGGTTAAGAATGGAATATTGGGACTTCTCACCTTGATATTATGTTTAAAATACCTTATTAGGGCTGCCTTTGGGCTTAATATGAGCTGGGGAGGAAACTTCTATTATCTGATGTAACAGAGTTTCAGTGGGCCTTGTTTGGGAGCAGGGAGCATCAATTTGGGTATGATAGGATTAGCAACTAGCAGAGCTGGGCTTGATCCTGGTCACATAGAAGAAAGGAAAGGATGCAGCGTCCATTTCTATTTTCTCCATCACACTAAATTCTCCTTTAGATTTCAAATCTGACTTTAGCAATCACTAACCTAGGTTGCCTTGTAAAGTGACTCATGCTCTACAAACAAATAGGTTTATCAAACAGTCATAACAAATGCAGTACACAGCGCAGACCAAAATGTTGCATGCAACAAGCATTTAATATAATCCACAAAACGTAACACACATTTATTTAGAGCCAGGAATTATGCCTGTTGTACAACATCATTCCTCCCTTGGAAACATAAAAACAAAGGTACTCTATTACAAACATAGAGGCAGCTTTCTGGTCAATGTAATTCGTGCCTCCTCTTGTGATAGTGTGATGGTTAACCAATGGTAGATGCTAAATAATGGCAGATGTGATATTACTTGGTCCATTGTGTGGGTATTTATGCGTTTTTAGGAGACGGGGAATTTTGGAGGTGGGGTGTGGATGGGGATTGTTGTGTGGGTGTGGGTGTTGGGTCTGGTCTCTGGGTGTTATGTGAATTTTGTTGTATGTGTATACTGTATATATATGTACAATGACAATAAAGACTGACTGATGGACAGGTTGACTGACTGACTGACTGACTGACTGACTGACTGAATGACTTATAAAGGCAAAGTCCATTATGGATTGCATGGTAAAGCTATATTTACTTCTGGCATATTCAATTATTGAAATGCTTAATTGCATTGTTCAAACATTAGTCTTCAGTCCCAAACTAATTCATTGGTCTTATTTTAATACCGATATTTGGTACATTACATAACTTAAATGGAGATACAGTTGGATATTTAATAATTCTGTTTCTTTTTGTACTATATAGTAATCTATGCCAAGTAGAATCAAATAAAACATTCCACAAGCAAGTAATACAATGGGGGAACAACAACAAGCAAATACACTTGAAACCAACACAATTTTTTTAATTCTAAATAAATTTTGTCTTCAAGGTAGCTGTCTATTCCTGATGTTGTCCAGAAGATTTTGAGCTTCTTGGACTCCTTGACCAGCTGCGACATTTAGGAGTTTTTCTACATCCCTGGAAGAGATTAAATTAGTTGTATAGAGAATGGCAGAGAATGAGCAGTTCTGATGTAGCTTCATTATTATTTTTAATATTAGAACCCATTTTTGTTCTATTCCATTTCTATTCTCTTATTGAGCTGTCTCTTTCCTGCGTCTCCATTATCTACTGAATTACTGTATTTTGAGAAGTATCACTTGACATTCAGTGAAAAGCAGTACTGAGGTAGTCTGAGTCATCCAAAACTATATATGTTGTTGTTGTTTTCAATATCTCTCTTTTACATCAGATTTATTTATACATTGACTGTTGTATAAACACATGTCAAACCAAGGCTTGCTGTTCTAGAAGTATCAAATCATTCTGAGTTTTCCATGCCTGCTATGCCAAATAGAAGTCCCAATCTTGCCACTCTACAAGAGAACCTTTGGCCCATAATCGGTTTTAATGCTCTTTGTAAGGAATTAGCAGGTTTCTGGCAAAAACAGTGAATATCACTGTGACATAGGCACGATGGAAGAAGGCAAAAACTTTTGGTCCTTAGCAAACTCAGCATTCAAAGGAATGCACTTGCAGCAGCTTGCCTCCAGACCTTTTCTGGGGGGGAGTTTAAAAAGACTGAGCATATGGTACTTCTCAGTGTCCCAGCAAGCATGATTTCCACAAAGCAGTGAAAATAACACAATGTTTGCTGTCTACTAAGGGTCATTCACATGCCCAATGAGATAGTGCTTGATCTCTCCCTTTCCTGGTCACTTGCTGCTGAAGGAAAGAGAAGAAAATGTCAGCAAGAAGAGAAGAAGAAGGAGGGACCTAAAAACAAAATGGCTTCCCCTCCTTTGTATATAGGTAGTCCTAGACTTACAACAACTCATAGGGTGACTGCTCGAAGTTACAGCGGCACTGAACAAAGTGACTTATGACTATATTTCACACTTACGTTCATTGCAGCATCCTCATAGTCATGTGATATACATTTGGATGCTTGAGAACTGACTCACATTTATGACAGTTGTGTCCTTGGGATCATCATGGGAACACATTTTGCAACCTTCTGACAAGCCACATCAATGGGGAAACCAGATTCACTGAACAACTAGGTTATTTATTTAACAACTGCCGGGATTCACTTAACAAACATGGCAAGGAAAGTCATAAAAAGGGGAAAATTTTCATTTAATGGGCTTTTCTCATTTAGCAACTTAAATCTGGGGCTTAATTGTGGTCATAAATAGAGAACTACTTGTATTCTGCTCTTGCTTTGGCCTCGTGTACTCTTGGCACAGATTTCATCCTAGAAAGTCCCTCCTCCGAAGGGAGGAAAACAGGTTCTTCATTCTTGTTTTTGATGCTGTATCAATTTGGCCCTTAGTTTCTGAGGATTCTGAGAACAGAACTCCCAGCAGAGCGGGAAGCAGTAGACATACCTGTCTTCAAGCCCAGTTGTCATATTCTTCAGTTTGCCAACAGCCAAATTAAAAGAGGAGTGGGGGTGGCCTTTCTCAGCTGCTTGTCTGAAAAAGAGGAGGCAGACAGGCAATCTAAACCCCTATTTCAAGTGGGATTTCTTTGTACTTGTTGAATATTCTAATTGCCAGGAAGAGACTAAGGAATGTGTGTGGGCGAGGAAGTGCCGGTTGAGAGGGAAAATGCAGCTCTATGATTGGCTGAGCCGTCTGACAGCTCTGGTGTAAAAGGGAAGAGCTGTCAGAAGAAAGCTGCTGGTGTTATATTGTGTTTTACGAATTGCTGTTAATAAATCAAGAAGTTCTAGCCACCTTGTTGTCTTCTTCCTTATCACCCAATATAACAGTACTCTTCATGCTCCTACTCACTGACTTGTCATCTCTGGATAGTCAAGAATTATAGAGGACAGTAATAGAGGCAATATTGTAATCCTAACAGTCCTGCATGCAGTTTTTAACCTATAATGCAGAGTTGCACAATCTATAATCCAGGGCCATCCAAAAGCCTAGCATACATTCTTAAAACAAGCCCACAAATCCATCACAATATTTAAGAGGAAAGCATTATTAAATACATGTGGAGCAGTAATCTTAACTGCATTTAATTTCTTCAGTTTAAGTAATTAGTGTACATTTATATTAAACCCAATCATATTTTACTTTGTTCCTGGCCCTCTCTCCACTTTTTTGCAGTAGATTCCCCCATTTTGAAAGAGAAAATGTGATTGTCAGTGCAAAAAGAATTTTGCAGCTCCAGCTCAAGGGAAACTGATACCTGAAGAATGTTAAAGATGTTCTGCCAATAAAATGAGAATGTCCGATCCAACCTCTACATCACAGACTCTCACAGACTTTTCAAGACAAAAGAACAAACACAACTGCCATAGGGTTATTGCTGCACTAAAATTATATTGTCTATTCAAGACTGAAAGGAAGGGTGAAAGGAAAGGTGTTATGTCTTTCTTTGAAACTCATCTTCCTATTGGAGCTATTCAATGGTACAGTTAAATAGTTCTAAAGTGCTCTCAAATGGTAACCGAATAAATCTTAAATTGGAGACCCTCCCCATTCTCTCTCAAGGTGCCTATCCCTAAGTACTATCAAAATTGAACAAGAATTGTGGGTGCAAAGCACTTTGGCATCATGTGTCTATTCTTCAAGATCTGTTCTAATAAGCATATAGGAGAATTAGGTGTGAAAATTGAGAGGGGGAAAGTGCAATATTAGATTGCAAATCAAATTTATCCTAATTCACTTACCTGAACCACTGCATGGCCTTCTTTTCATTCTTTTCTACACCAACTCCTAGAAATGAGATAAAGTCAGAAGCAATAAAATAAATAATATGCTGCTGCTGTTGTTATTTCTTGCTCCTGTTTTGTCAACTAGCAGCTCTCAACTAATTGTCAACTCCGAAGCACACCTGGCTGAAGCCATATTGTCCTGCCTCACAGTTGCCACGAAGCCTGAGAGGGGAAGGGAGGGAGGAAGTAGATAGTCCAGCATACGGTCAAAGCAAAAAGTTTTCCTGTGGGAAGCAAGGTCATCATAACAGGGGGCTGGGGAAGGAGGAGAGGAGCCTGTCGACTATATTCATTGGACAATGTGATTGATGACACGGGGGAGGGAGGAAGTTTTACTCTTAATTAGGAAATTTAGAGTTGGTTTTCACCGGCTGTGCCGATATGATGTATCCAATAAATATGTTCTTTGAGGAATCTATCTGCCTTGGAGTTCTGCTTTCAATGGGTGCATTATTCGGAACACTGACACTAATATAACATACAGTGTGTGATAAATATAAGAGTCAGAGGTTGTCTAGATGCAATACAGGCTTGCAGGTGATGTGTTCTTGGAAACTATGCAGGTTTTACTGCTGTGTGATAGGAGCCAGGTTCTGTGATAAAGTGATTGGTGAAATTTAATATACAAAATGTTGACATCCATTTCTGCAAAAAAAATGACAGTTTGTCCTACGGACCACAGTAGTTGTCAGTAATAACACAGCACTCATCTTGCCAGTGATTTCTGTAGAGCAAGTTATTTTGGTAATCTTATGCTGTACAGCCCCTTCCAGATTTCTCTCATGATCCTCAGGATATACTTTAGATAGCAGAACTGCAATATCTCTGATATCTTTGAACTATGTTAGAATCTTGTAGTTCATGAAATGACATGTGCAATTGTTCTAAAGGCCATAGTTTAGTCTTTGCATGCAAAATGTTCCAGATTGATCTTCTGGTACTTCCATTTCAAGAATTGTAACTTGAAGCAATTTGAAGCAGTGCCTCTTAATTCAAGGGAAGGACAATGAAAAGGAGAAGAATCTTGTCTGAATGAGTCTAATGAGTTGCATTTGATCTTTGAAATTTCCCCATAAACTATAGAAAGTACATATTCATCTCCCACATAATGTTGTGTTTGGAAAATTTATAAATCCGGTCTAATTGAACACTTGCCATGAGTTTCAGGAACCATGATTCTCTTAAATCTTTAAGACAGCCAATAATATTATGACATATATGTTAAAATGCTATTTATCATTTTCTTTCTATGTATATGAAATACAGATAGGAGAAATTCAGATACATCTACTGGTCCGTGAACCTCACAATTATGTCTCCTTTTGAATATTTATGTTTCAGCATAATATGTGAAAACAGCCAATGTACATCAATCATAATCATACATGAAAACCTGGAATCACAAATTAGAGTAATGAATGAACTTCAAATTCCAATTTTCCATAATGTATTTAGATGTGAAAATAATTTACATTTTGGTCATGCCAAGCTCTATATAAAGAAAGAAAGATCTTTCATAGATATCATTTTCACAAATCCAAAGGCTGATAATCTGGGTTAAGGTTTGGTCACTTCTCAAGTCAGATATTACCTTTCAAGTATCTCTGTCCCACAATGTGCTGGGCATTGGGATATCCAAGATGAGCATACATATGAGCCACATGGAAATGGAAATTTTCATAACACAACACGATATAAAGCAGTAGGAAAATGGAGCCAACAATAGCCATCACCTATAAAAAGAACAAAATAAATTGAAGTAACCTGAAGCTCTCTATAGATTTTTTTTTTGGTTCTCATTTCTATGATACTCATTTCTCTTCCTCCTTTTTCTAGAAAAGCATACAAACTGAATGACTTTTCTGAAAAGAGTAATCCATCTCAAGAACTTGAAGTTGCACCCAGATCACCTGTCACAAGGTGCTTCTAAACTAAGGTGAGATGTATTGTATTTCCAGTGAAAATACAGCATTCCTAAATATGTGCCCACAGATATTAAAAGTTCATGACAAATCTATGTGGTGTGTATGTGTATGTGTGTGTGTATTTGAAACAGAACTGATTCCTGGTAACTGCCTGGACATGTCCCTGAAGATTTCTTTGGAAGGTTTTTGGAAGAATTTTAAATTGTTATTTTTAATATTTTTAATATTCCAAAATTTGATTTTAATTGGCCACTTAATTTATTTTTAACTGTATATTAATTGTTAAATTTTGTGTTTTTAAATGGCTGGGCACCGCCCCAATGTTGTTATTAAATTAAATTAAGTGTTTGCCATTATCTTCTTCAGAGTAGCTGGCCCAAAGTCACCCAGAGGACTTTGTAGCTAAGACAGGATTAGAACTCAACATCTCCCAATTTCTACCTTGCTGTTTTGACTACTACATCAAACTGGTTCTCATTTTCTTTTTCTTTTTTTTAAGTAAGGCATAAATTACCACTTTCAAGTATTGCCACAATAAAGTTCCTCTCCATGGCTCCTGAGGAACTGAGTATGCAGTCCTGAGCAACTTCATCTCTAGGCCCAATATAAAACTGGTTTATAATATTTATCCAAGCTTCCAGTGTACCAACAGAACGTACCTTTTGATACAAAATGAAATTAATGATTTATCCAGAACTATATTTCCTTGTGTATGAACAGAACAAAGTTAGGCTTTTTATTACTGTACAAGACAGCAATTGCAGTAATTCCTTTGAATCAGGGACAGATGCCTTCATCGCAATGAATTTCAACTTTTTTTTTATTACATCTGGGTTTTGGCCACACTGGCTGGGACGGGAAAGACCCAGACTCATACATTATAGCAGGGGTGTCAAACTCGATTTCATTGAAGGCTGCATCAGAGTTGTGTTTCACCTTGGAGGGCTGGGAGCATGACGGCCAGGAGTGGGCATGGCCATGGTGGGTGTGACACAGGACTCATGGTGGGGGCAAGTGCTAACGCAGGACTTCCCTGAGACCCTCCCTCCCTCCCTCCCTCGCTCTCATTCTCATTCTCATTCTTCCTTCCTTCCTTCTTTTTCCTTCCCTCTTCATTTTTTCTTCTTCCTCTTGTTGGAAGAAATGTCCATGTGATACAGTTCCAAGTGGGGAAAAAGACACTGGAAACATGGAGGCTGCTTGGAAGGATGGTTTTATTGATGGAGGAGGATTGAAGTTCCAGGTGAAAAAAGGGCTGAGATGCTGAGAGTCCCTGGGTTTTAAAGCCTCCGTAGTAGTTTGAATTTGGGCTTGTGTTCTGATTGGTTGTCAGACTCCCATGGTGCCATAGGTTGTCTTTTGAGTCCCAAGCTTGGTTGAATCTTGCTGAGTGGTGTAATCTTCCAAGGGACCATATGGAGAGTTGGGCAATCTCATAATGACCTGAGGGTGAGGGTCTTTTAGGTGCAAATAAAGCTACCTCAGTCTATTGTCTTCCATAAGTATCTGCTGGTGGGGGCAGGAGGGTAGGGCTGAATTTCTGTCTTAAGATTTCTATTAACCTTTTAGGGGAAATATTCTGCCTTTTAATATTTCCTGGAATATTTCATTTTTTTCTAGGAGAGGGGTGGGTACTAACTTCTAACACTCTCCTTATTTTTCCTTCCTTGCTCTCTTCCCATCTTCCCTTCTTCTTCGTCTTTCCTCTTTCCCTTTCTCCTTTCCTGCCGTTCTTGCATGCTCAAATGCAAGAGGAAACATTTCTCCTTTTGTTTTGTTTTCATTTGTTTTGATCGCCCTCTGCCAGCAAACAGAGCTCAGGGGAGCCACATACAGCACTCCTCTGTACCATTTTTGGCCTAGACGGCCTCCTGCAGCCTCTGCCACCAAAAACAGAGCTCAAGGGGGCCGCACGCTCAGTTTTTGCTGGCAGAGGCACCGCAGGATGGTCCTTTGCTGTTTTCAGGCGGGCCACATGGGCCAGACCTAAGCACCCTGCGGATGGATGGGGCCAATTTCAAACATCTACTACCGGTTCTGCCGAACCGGCTAGAACTGGCTGAATTTCACCTCTGGGTTGAAGCTTTTGGGCTTTGTTTGTGCCATGTGGTGAGTTGGGTAATCCCATCATGTCCTGAGGGTAAAGGTTTTTTTGTGTTGTAGATAAGCTGGCCCAGTCTTTTGTCTTGTAGCTGCTGGAGGAGGGCGGCAGGGAGTTAAGGCTCTGAGTTTGTCTTTAGAAACATGCTTCTCCTTTAGGGAAAATATAATATTCTGCCTTTTTATTATAGTATTTCCTAGCATATTTCATTTTTCTAGGAGAGGGGTGGGTGCTAATTTCCCACAGCATTTTGCAAAGGGAGGAAAAAGAATTTAAATATGTACCATATTTTAGAAGTCAATTGCACCTATAATGAGACTGTCCAACCTGTTGTATATAGTCTGAGGAATCTTTTTTTTTATATGTTAAAAAGAGATACACTGAGCTTAATATTGTAGTGTCCTTTGAAGGTATATTTGTATCAGTGAGATATTACCTATTTCTGTATATCTGTATGGTTGCTGCTTTTCCCATACAAATAGCAATATTGTATTTGGTGTCCAAAATTAAATGCTGATTTTTTTTTTCTGTCTCTCATTGGATACTGTGTTTCTGTGCTTTGTGTGATTGTATTGATGGAGGCTCATTCAATTTCGCTGGACACATGTTGTACATTGACAATAAAGAATTGAATTGAGTTGGATACTCCAGGAAATCGCATTCTTTATGGTGGCGCTGCTAGATAAAGATTTGTTTAAAGTGAATTGTGTAAGAGCTTAAAGGATCCTGGTTGGAAAATCTCCAAAGAAATCAAGTTTGTCAAATTCAGAACAGCATTTTGAATAATATTGTAGATTTGTTTGGTTTTATTTCCTCTTTTATGAAACTTTTTTTTTTAAGTATCCCTGCATGGGAAGACAAATGAAGGAAAAGATGGATAGTTTTGTTTTAGGCAGAGTAACTATGATCTGTTTTCACCATGTAATAAAAGAATAGGCCATTCACACTTCTTTTGTACAGGTTGTTGATAGGTTAGTTTATCACTTATTTGCAGGCAGCAGCTGACAATTTATTTGAAGCCAAACAGTATCACAGCTAGAAAATCTCCACCTTCTACAATGGTTCAAATATCTATTTGACAGCCTCTGGCCAAATAAAATTCAGCTGTCTTTTTAAGCCTGACAAGTTGTGGTTTTTTTAATCACTGTGTGCCTGGTTATCAGCAATGAGCTCTTGTAACAGAAAACACTGTCCTAGGGAACAGATGCCACATTAAATAAGAAGGTTCCTATGCTTTAAAATAGATTGTAATATTTCTTCTGCAACTTTTGGATCCCTCCAGAAAATTATTTGAGATACTTACATACATTCGAATCTAGGGATAGCTAGCTTAAAATATATTTTCTGTTTGTTTGCTTGCTTGCTTGCTTGCTTACTTGACATTGACACTGCCTGATTCCAATTGAACCTGGATAGTTCACAGAATAAAAATAAATAACTGTATACAATCTAAATAAAAAAACAATGTACAAATGGTAAATCTAACAAAGAGCTCCAGCTACCAAAGTTTTAAGCCTGAGAGAACAACCAGGCGTTTAAAACCCTTCGTCATCTTACATGAAAAGAGACATCTATACTGCATTGGTAAAATAAATGAAATGCTTCTTCTAAGCAGCTCTTGTGTGATCTATATTTCATTTTTAACTTTCCTTGGGTTTAGTAGCATTACGGGTACAATATTGCCAGAATGACCTAAGGATAAGATGGTCTCAAGGCATTCAACTGCAAAGTAAGGGGCAGAGTTCCATGGACCTATGATTATCTGCATGCAATTCATGCTCTATAGTTGAACATTTGTCTTTCTCCATCAAAGCTATGACATCTCTAAAGAAGACTGAGAAAGCTTCTTGTTGGAAAGTCCTAGAATATTAATTCTAGTCAATATGGAGATCAGAAGTCAGCATCTTTTCTGACCTTGTTGTTGTCAGTCGCAAAGTCGTGTCCAACCTATTGCAACCCCCATGGACAATATTCCTCCAGTCCTTCCTATCATCTACCATCCTCCAGAGTAATTTAAGCTTACACTGACTGCTTCAGTGACTCCATCTAGCCACCTCCTTCTCTGCCATCCCCTTCTTCTTCTTTTGCCCTCAATCGTTCCCAGCATTAGGCTCTTCTCCAGTGAGTCCTTCCTTCTCATTAGGTGGTCAAAGTATTTGAGTTTCATCTTCAGGATCTGGCCTTCTAAAGAGCAGTCAGGGTTAATCTCCTCTAAGACTTCTGATTTGGGCAACATCAATTAATCTTCTGCAATAGCCTAGCCTCACCCCCACCCCAAAAAGATCTCCAAAATCTTGTAAGATTCCCAAATTGTAAGATTTTCAATCTTTTTGTTCTCAAAATCCTTTGAAACTCCATGAAAAAAGGCCAAGAGCTCGTAAGATTTTTGCAATTTTTGTGAATGCTTTTTTATTTAATTATTTGAACTTCATCTGACAAACCAGTGGAGAGCTTGGTTCTACAGATGGGTTAAAGAAATTAATGGACTGATTTGGTATAAAGCAATGTCTTATACTTATGAGCAGTAGTTACTATGACTTTGGTCTGGTTTAGCTACATCAGCTATTTTGTATTCTCTGGGTGTGCTGGACTCTGACTTCTGTCCTCCTCAGCCAACACAAATACCAGGTTGTTGGCTTGGGTGAAAAGAACTTTAATCCAAACCCATGTAGAGAACAACAGGTTTGAGAAATGTGTCTGAAAAGGACTATTAGGGATGCTAGCTAATAACTGGCAGTCTGACCCAATATTTACAGCATTTACAGTTATAAAAGTGTCCTTTCCTAATGAAAACTATCAGTCTATTTACCAGGTAGAGAGATGGACAGTAGAGAGATGGACAGAGAAGGTAGATAAGACTAGAAGTGACAATCATGAAAGAAAATACTAGTCAAAATTACAAATACGAATGGAGTATAATTAAAGTCCTTATTATGCTATGAATGCTGACTGTCAGGGAAAATGGCTAAAAATTAGTTTGGTAAGGAATCAAAAAATGCCTAATGAGGGATACAGTTTCATTGGGTTCATTAACATTGAACATTTCATGAACTTTAGGGCCAAATATGACCATCTTAGAGATCAACAGAGGCTGGATTACTTCCAAATCTGAGGCTCAAATCACAATAAAACACTTTAAAAACAGTATCCCAAATTATGTGCTCAAACTTTAGTATTTTTTTTTAGAAACAAGTGCTTTAATCTTTAAACTTAAAGCTCAGACTAGTAGGCTCTTTTGTCCCCATTCCATCATTCTAAATGGAATCCAGTTAAATATTAAAAATGATAAAAATGTATAGTTTCAGGTGCCTTTGGATAATTCTCTTATAATATCCACCACAATCCCAGATCCCAACAATCCCAACTCACCTCCCATTTGCTCCACTTAGAAGATGAAGGTTTCTTAATCCTCTGGGGAAGATTAATTTCATTGCTCCCTTGAGGACCTGCCTGGCTCCCCGTTGTCTGCTTCCGCTGCACCGTTGCTGATTTCATATTTCTCCCGGCTCTCGCATGCTTATTGTTAGCCAGCTTTTTACTCCAGCGAAACACTGCCTGTTTCATCCTCCTCCTGTAGCTCCCATTCAGACTCCATACCCAATCCCTGCTCTTTTCTTAGCAACGCTTCTTGCTCTGATTTATAGCCAGCAAGAGAAATAATATATAGCATTCATCAAGGTGGACACAAAAGAAACACCAGATTCACCACTTCCCTCTTTCCAGCAAGCAAGATTCCTGTACTTTTTTTTTTTCTCTGGAAAATCAAACTTTCTGGATTCTGGGAAATTTGTCAGGGGATAGTTGCTTGAGATAAATGCAAAATGATAGGCATAATGAAACTGTCCCATCCAACAAAGAAGATAATTTTGCTTTCAGCAAGCTTCTAATTTATCACCATTTATTAAAGCAAAAAAGTTTATGTGAGATATTTTTCAGCTTTACTCTGATTTCTTAGTAAATACCAGGCAATCAGTTAAATGGTAACTAATTATAAATCAGAAACTAATTAGATGTCAATGAAAAAAAAAGATGTGAACTGTTTTAAAGAAATGTGTGTGCATTCTGGGAAAGCACTAGAGGATATTTAAGACCATAGTTATGCACTTTTTAATTTTTACTTATATGTTCAATTTTCATAGCCAGCCATCTCAGACAAGCGACTCTGAGCAGTGAACAATTATAAAATAAATTAAAATCAGTACAAGCACCAATATGTATTGTAAGTATTTGGCAGCCAAATATTTGGTTTTTCTGTTAATACACTGCTATTTTACAACGTAGCATGAAAAAATTAAAATGTCTTCAAATCTTCTATATGCAAGACCAACCTTGAAATGTTAAAATATTGTTCTTATATATTCTTGCACTATACTTCACTTCCACTTGAATAATAGAATTTCTTGATAGGAACACTTTGATAACTGAATCAATTACCTAGTGGGTGGCCAAAAATCAGACTAGTATTCTTCAAACCAATACATCTTATTGAAAAACATACACTTTTGTGAACTGGAATGAAATTTAAGAACTTAAATGTGTTAAACACTCATTGTTTAAACAAGTGTCTAAACCCTTTTGATATATTTAAACTAGACAGTCTCTCCTTTGATTGTGCTGGTAAAAAATTATTTATTATTTGCTCATTTGAAATCAGTAATGGAATATCTTGGAAGTCATAATGCTTTGATATTACTTTTTCCTTTTTTTTTAATCTTGATGTCAAATTTCTGGCAAACAATGGCATATATTACATCAGAGGAAGAATATGTGACGGCATCTTTAATCTTGGACGTGAAATTATTGGGCCTATTATATTGCTTTTGGTGTAAATGTTGAGTTTCTTGCTGCTTGTGAGATTTCATTACTGGAGGTCTTAAGATACTGTAGAAATGTTGAACAGCTATCTCTTGTCTCTGCATCCAACAAAATGGTACGTGGTTTACATAGACTACACATCCACTTTAAGCACTATTATTTCCTGTCCTTCTTTGTCCTTTCCTCTTCAAACAATAGTGGCCTTTATTTACTACCTTCCCTCTATGATGGTTAGGCAAATTGGTCTCTTCCTTTGCTTCATTTTATTAACCTTACTACCTAAGTTTATTATCTTAACCACCCTGACCAGTGGGCTAGTTGGTTTCTTTTTCTCACACTGGCACCTTCCTTCCCAATCTATGGGATTACAACTGAACATACTTGTATTTTTCTTGGTACCAAAGAAAAGATGGCTTGTCATTGTTCTTCTTCGGGATATCTTACAGCCCTGATATTTTCTAGTGGTCTCCTGCCATGTCTGATTCTGCTTAGATTCCAGGCCCAAAGTCAGCCAGATGCTGCACCTGCTGAGACAATGATATATTTCCTTATAAACTTACCTGTACTTATTTAAATTTATTTGCTTTTTATCAGATGTTTAGAGAAATGGTGAGAAATTGCCATATGCAAAGACCAATCTTCTCAATCAAGTGCCTTCAAGCTACACTGAGTGTAACTAGCTAGAACAGTCATGGGCAAACTACGACCCATGGGCCACATCCGGCCCGTTGGGCTTTTTAATCCGGCCCGCCGAACTAGTTACTAGCAGAAGTCCCAGAAGAAAACTTTTTCTTTTTTCTCTCC
>JAEANM010007192.1:0-17945 GCA_017656035.1 Myanophis thanlyinensis
AATGAAGGCTGTCTTAATTAAAATTATCATATAGTTTAAAAATCAATTAAAATCAGTTAAACAATTAAATATAACAACCAGTTATAACAATTAAATATAACAACCAGTTTTCTAAACTGCTTAGAAAATTTACTACCAGTTCTAGCAAACCTGCTAGAATCTGCTGAATTTCAACTCTGCCTAGGAGTACTCATTTCAAATGATCTAAGCCCCAGAGCTTACTGTAACAGCATTGCCAAAAAAGCATTAAGAATTGTTAACATAATCTTGTGAAGCTTTTTCTCTGGTAACATTGGATTGCTAACTAGGGCCTACAAAACCTTCGCCAGACCAATTCTTGAATATAGCTCATCTGCCTGGAATCCACACTGTATATTGGACCTTAACACGGTTAAACAGGTACAGAGATATTTCACGAAAAGAGTACTCCACTCCTCAACTCACAATAGAATCTCTTACGCCACCAGACTTTAAATTCTGGGCTTAGACAATCTGGAACTGCGCCACCACGCAAAATACTGTGATTATATACATAATCTGTATAATCATATATCTGTGATTATATACATAATACTTCTTAAAATACATATATTGATTGTATATAGGTAGTCCTTGATTTACAAGTGGAGCCAGAATTTAAATTCTGATACAACATCTTACCTGTCAATGACTACTTCATCTTCAACTACAAAAATACCCAGACAAACAATCGTTACAAACTCAAGGTAAACCACTCCAAACTCGATTGCAGAAAATATGACTTCAGCAACAGAGTAGCCAACGTTGAGTGACCAATGCTCTACCCGATTCTGTTGTCACATCCTCAAACCCTCACAGCTTCAACCTCAAACTGTGTACCGTGGACCTCACCCCATTCCTAAAAGGTCCATAAAGGGCGAATGCAAAAGCACACCAGTGTGCCTACCGTCCCTATCTTAATATCCCCATTTATTTGTATTGACTTCCTTCATTTATATTCATGTTCATACCTATACTTCTTCATACCTATATACTTGTTATCTTGTAAATATTTGATAAAATAAATAAATAAAATAAATAAAAATAAATAATATTTTAAAATTAGCACAAGGCAACCGATTTGAATGAGAAGACTGGAATATAGTATATACTAGTGGATAAGCTGAGAATTTACGGTGCCAAAATGTAATCCCAAAGGTGCTTTTTCAAGAGGCAACTGGACTTGTTTTTCTTTGAAGATGTTTCACTTCTTATCCAAGAAGCTTCTTCAGCTCTGACTGGAGGGTGGGGAATGGAAGGATGGATGTTCCTTGCAGACAGCCAGTCATTTGCATTCTTTTAGAAAGTCATTGAGGCCTCTTGGAGGTTTGTCTGTGTCCTCAGGGTCACCTGAGTAATGCAAATGAGGTTGAGCCTGGAAAGAATTGTGTCCTTTCAACAGTTCCAAGAAGGCTCCACATCCATTTACACTACTCAGGTGACTCTGAAAATACAAACAAACCTCCAAGTGGCCTCAATGTCTGTCTAAAAGAATGCAAATGACCAGCTGTCTGCCTGCCAGGAGTATACGAGTCCAATCCCCACTATCCAGTCAGACTTAAAGAAATTTCTTGGATGATAAGTGAAACATCTTCAAAGAAAAACAATCAGTCCAACTGCCTCTTGAAAAAACACCCTCAGGACACCCATGATCTGAGAATCTCCATAGACATTTAATCCCAGAATTGTGCTCAGCATCCATATATGGGCTTATCTGTGATTATATACATAATACTTCTTAAAATACATATATTGATTGTATATAGGTAGTCCTTGATTTACAAGTGGAGCCAGAATTTAAATTTCTAAGCAAGGTGGCTGTTAAGTGAGCCTTGGCCAATTTAGAACATCACAGTTAATCAAATCCTTGCAGTTGTTGAGTGAATCATGGGGTGCTTAAGTGGATTCCGCTTCTCCCATTTACTTTGTTTGTAAGAAGCTAGCTGGGAAGGTTACATGTGGTGATCACATGATCCCAGATGCTACCACTATTGTAAATACATTCTGGTTGTCAAAGCCTGAATTTTGATCATGTGACTTTAGGGATGCTGCAATGGCAGGAAGAATGAAGAGTAGTCATAAGTCACTTTTTTCAGTTTTCTTTGTAAGTATGAGCAGTTGCTAAACTAATGACTGTAAGTCGAGTACTATCTGTATTCTTGTGTATAAGCCCATTTGTGGAAAAGCCAGCCCTTGAATTTTTAAGCAAGATACTATGAAAAATGTAAGTTGGCTTATCTGCGGGTGGCACATTTTTGGTTAAAAAATTGAAGGTCAACTCAATTATCTGTGAATATATGTAGTAATATCTTTCCTTGGGCTTGATCAAATTTTAAGAGCATAGGAAGTACTATGACAGATATTACCCATCCAATTTCAGGGGTTTCCCATCCTCCAGGAAACATTCCAACATTTGAATAAACTCATGTAATTCAGTGGATAAGGAGGAATTGAGATGAATATCATAAGCATACTGAATTAATAATACCCCAGCAGTTTCATTAGAATCATGAGAATGACCAGGGAAAGAATAAAATATTGCGGTTTCCCATGATATGCATGTGGGAAATCCCTAAATGTCCCTTCCTGAAAATAATTCTGCAGAAATGTAACCGTCATTTCACAGTGCCCAACTCTCTGAGTTAGTTGAACAAGATACTATGGGTAATAGTATTAAAATCTACTAAGCAATCTAAGAAAAGCCATTGGGCTTCCCATCCCAATCCTCCTGGTTCCTTTTTAGCAGAGTTCTTTTATTAAACAGCTGGTGCCACTTGGGCACCAAGTCCATTAGTGGCACGGGTCAGGATAAACCAATTCTCTGAAGAATTCCAAATTAGGTTTTCAAGGACTCTGACCATAAATGGGGTACTTGAAAGAGAGTGCATTTATCACAGATACCCAGATCCATACCGTTGCTTGTCTTTCAAAAATTGGGTCTCCAATTTCTATCTTTTAAGATATCTTTTGGTAGGATGACTTGAACATATCATGTTCATTCTAGTCTGTGCTCTAGTCTTTGCTTTTCAAGCAAACAGAGCTAAGCTACACTGACATCAAATGAATCTCCAGTTAGTTTTTAGTGGTATATAGTGCAAAACTACAAGGAGATCCTAAACCCCATTCATGAAATTATCTGCTTTATAACTAGCATTTATTTAGTGCTGAAGAAAGCAAAAGGCTTGACTTATAAGAAATATTTTATATGAAATATTTCATATGAAATATTTCTAATGTAGTTAATTCTCTTCTGCCAAGAATCTTATTTTGAAATTAATAAACTTTTTTGGAATGACTGAATTGGTGATTGATATGTTCAAGCACTGAAAGTTAATATGTTTATGTTTGTAAAAATAAAGATACTGTCAGAGAATCAGTTAAAATAATTGTCAGTGTCATAATTCCTGCCACAAAAAAGCTAACATAAAACACAAGTGAAATAAAACATGATTAGAGATCATTGATATGATATAATAATAAGCAATTTTGATTTCCTTCCATGTTTTGGGTCTTCCCTGCTTGATTGTTCCTGATTTTTCTAGTTCACACTTCTGTCCTTAAAGTAGGTGGCTTTTAGGGGGAATTTCTAGGTCTCCCACCCAACAAATACCAGTTCGATATTTTGGAGAAGAACTCTGAATATCTACAAATATGGAGATTATCATGCAATGAAATGCCCTTTTGGTATACTGCAGGGCCCATAATACTTAGGGTGTCATACTCTTGTTATGCTTTCCCTCATTGCTTGAAAGTTTTCCTGAGCACCTCTAGTGTTAAATCTTATTCTCCTTAGTTTAACAACACATGCACGGTCTTAATCATAGTTTCAACTGGGAAACTGAGCACGTTAGACCAAGCTAAATCCAAAAATGCTAGGGGATTCCTGAAAGCTTGGCACCCAAACAAATCAACCATCAACAGGCACATAGAGGTAAACACACCATTCCAAAGAGACAATAAAAGAACTAAAAAAGTAAACATAAGGACCAGAACCCTTCATCACTAGCAATAACATCCAGATAAATAGGGATTAACATCAAACAATCAAGCAGCAAACAATACCCTAATTGAGAAACTACCAAGGAGAAAGCAACATCCTAACCAATACTGACATGTCAAACTACTATATATAAACTGTGAAGAAACTCCACATTCTTCTGACACAGAAGATGTTATCTACTCTGTTAACAAAATGTCTGAAAACAACCAAGCTCAAAGAAAACCAAGGATTCCCACTTATTCTTGTTCATACAAGCCCTTTATTGTATATTTCTTTTATCCAAATCCTCAATAAGCAGCATCTTGATTCATTAGCTCTGGACTAATTAACACTAATGTCCTAATGGTACATTATTCCGCATCATTTTTTAGATAAATAATGAAGGAAGAAGAAGGAAGGAGGCAGATTTTAATAGCCACTGATTCTCAAGGCTTCATCCTAGGGCAGCAACTGATGCATTTTCCTAATTAAGGGGGGGGGAATGGGGGTTGAAGTTTCTTTACATACAGAATACATTAATGGGCTGGATTCAAGTTATTAACTTTCTTTCCCTTGGGTCTTTTGTAGTCATTTCTAGATGACTAAGCAGTTTGGAGATGGTGGTTTTGATTTCCTGTGCAAATCCTGTAAAAGAATGTCCCTTATTTAATTCTTTTGGCATTTGTTACTGTTAATGCATGAGAAGAAGGACTCTCTGGAGAAGAGCCTAATGCTGGGAACTATTGAGGGCAAAAGAAGAAGGGGACAGTAGAGAATGAGGTGGCTGGATGGAGTCACTGAAGCAGTCGGCATGAGCTTAGATGGACTCCAGGGGATAGTGGAGGACAGGAAAGCCTGGAGGAACATTGTCCACAGGGTCGCAATGGGTCGGACATGACTTCATAACTAACAACAACAACTGTTAGTGCTTCCTATTGAAAATCTAGTGGTGAACTTGCTGAATACTTAACTAATTCCCACATTTGAAGCCAGCATTTTAATTGCTGCATAGTAAAATATGTGACATTGCCAGGGGAACGAAGGCACGGTTTCTTTAAAGCTTCTGCTTCAATTTGAAGTGTTGATACACAGCTTCAATTAGAACTAATCCAACATGTGTATGAAAAAGCACTGTGTATGAAAAAGTTTCTATTACAATTTTGTTCTTCCTCCCTTTTTGTATAGAGATTCTGATTGATGTGACTTAAGTCTAGCCTAGAGATAAGGTGGATGATTATTTTACCAACAGAAAAAGCAGTAAAAAAATAGAAACAAAACACAATAGAGAGGAATAATTGTGTTTCTGCCAATGCATTTAAAAAAAAAAACCATGGCAGAGATACAGCACAATTCTTTTGGGAATTTTTATGCTATCGGTCTTTTAAGTATTTATCACTGGAGGGCAGTAATGTCTGAATAGAAGATGAAATAAGAGCAAAACTTTAGATAAATAATACATAAAATAGTGTATGGATTTCCATTCTTCTCTTCTGTCTCCAGTGCTGTTTTTGCTCTGCAAGTTGTACACAGCATTGATCATGAGGAGAAGCTGCTTTTTCAAAGCTAGCCTGGAGCTTCTTGATTTTTTACTTATTTAATAGTTTCATCATCACCTGGAACTCAGAGGACTCTATCTATGACAGCAAGGAAACAACACATAATAGCTGGAAATTGATTTGTCATTTTTCTTGAGAATTTGGTGAAACTTTGAGCCATTAGAGCCTGCTTGTGATTTCCTGACTTTCTTCTGAGAGCGATACATTCCCTTTCATTTCTCAACAATAATAGCCTTCCCTGTATTATGCACCTGTGTTTCAAATATGCCTTTTAGCAAAATTGACAGGTGAATTGTCACTCAATTAAGTCATTAGCAATTGCATCTTTCCTGGTATGCACAGATGTGTTTGCAAATTAAAATTCATTAGCGCCACCACTTTACAACTAGGCTTATCTCCATGGTTCTTACCATGTGCTTATGTTCTTTTTTTTCTAACATCTGAAAAGGCTTAAGATTCAGTAGAAGACCATTGCATTTTACTTACTGCAAAAATAAATGAATGAATGAATAAATGAATAAATATCTGCCATATCCCTCATCCTCTATTATTTAAAAAAATAATTTCCTTTTGATATTTTCAGAGGTGTAGCTTTTCCTTGATTTGAAAAAAAATTGCCATTATAACGTGTAGGGCACTTGAGTTTCAGGAAATTAGATATAAAATTGGAAAACTGCAAAGTGCTCTGTGAAATAGTGAAGAGGATACTCAAGGGGAATAGGATATAATGCTTGTTTTCCTCTCAATCCACCTTTAATACCCAAGGTGATACAGGAAGCCATTCAGAGAAATCCTAATTTTAAAAACTACTTACCATTAGAGGCATTTTCCTTAAATGGTAATATTATATCTTATACTGAATGTTGTTGCATCAACAAAGCTCTCTTATTCTTTTGTAGACACTTAAGTTTTGGATACAACATGTATGATATTCAAATAATTTTGTTTTAAATAAATGGTGGTTAAACTATATTTTACTGCTTGAATTGAATTGAATTCAAGCAGATCCATTTTAAGGAACTTGCTTCACAGTTCAAACATTAATTCCAATCTTATGTCTCAATATATTTTTGTATATTCCTCTCTGAGCAACACTATCCTATTTACACCTTGATTAATATTTTCATCAAGAGCACTGCAAAACAATACACCTTATTAAGTATTCTTGAAGTATTCTCCTCTTGTATACCCTATATTTAATTTGTTCAGTGAAATATCTGACTAGCTTCCAGTAGCTTGAATATTTTAAATTATTGCAAGTGTGTTTTTTTCTGTTCTTTGTTTTTTGTTGCTTGAATGTGACTTTCTTGTTGGACAATGTAATATAAGGGTAAGGGGATCTGTAAGAACAAGGGGTCAGTTGCTAGGATAGCTCCATATTTATAAGATGAAATTCACTGGCGCCAGAAATGAACGTTGGTAGGGATAGATTAATGTCTACTTACAATGAAACCACAAATGGAAATTCAACAGTTCAGTAAGGACATATTTAGCCCTTGGAAAGTTCTGCATGAGGTCATTATTTCATTCAAAATTTTAATTGCTGAAGAAAGTAAGCATATGCTGATGTTATTTTCAAATGATACAATAAAATGAGACATTTGACTTTTATGGATGGAGTACTTGGGGGATATAGATAAATGATCATGTAAACCATGCTATTATCCACTGTGTCTTTTTCTCTCCAAGTGATTTTTTATTAAAGATTATAATTACAACATTAAATCTGATACAAGTTGAACATCTAGCAATTGAAAGAAGCTGTGTTTGACAGTATAGCTTGAGAGACCACTTTCCTATAAATTCAACAAGAGTTGGACACGACTAAATGGTTAAAACAAAAATAATAATAATAAAAACTAATACAAACTAAAGGCAAATAGAAAGAAATGGGATAAAGGAGAACAAAGGAAAGAAAAAAACAAAGCATAAGAAATAGTCAGGAAAATGAAAAAAAAATTAGAAGAACTTCCTTCCAACCATCATCATAATAAGTACAAACAATTTTAATAACTTTTCACCTCCTCTTAAATTACAACAAATGGTCTCTTCTTTCCATGTCCTATTTCTTATCTATAAACAAATCAATAAAGCATTGTCATTTCACTCTGGTGTCAACAAAAGTTTATTAAAGGTTACAGAAATAAGAACGTATGTTAACCTTGATCAAATAAACCAATTTTACAATCCTTCATTTTGCTTCTAACAATCTTAATCTTTAGTCTATTCAAATAATGTATTAGAATTTTATTTCTTTTCATTTCTTTGTTTCTTCTCATGAGATTATTCAAATGATTCAAAACTTTAACAAATCTCTTTTGTAAGCCCAATATAGAAAGATCATCTCTTGATTCATTGTACATCCCTTTTAACTATAAAAACATCATCTGGTCTCTTTTGCATTCCCAGTTGTTCCATTGTCAAGATCTAAAAGGACATTCTTATTGGGGGGGGGGATTTCTGCTGAAGGATTTAGCAATTGTCTACAGTAAAATTTTGGGCCTTTTGGATTTGACACATTTTCTCTTTTCCTACTGCAAAGTCACTGAGAGGGCGAAAGGGGAGTTGGAAATGGCAACTCGGATTTGTTATTTTTTTTTCATTCTTTTAGGTCTGGTTCTTATGAGAATTTTCTCTGGACATTTCACATCTGTGAAGGGAAGTGTCTTAAGGGGTCATTGGTCATCTCTTTTTGAAATGGTTGGAGGAAAATTAACATGTGATAATTAGTGGGGTGGAAATTTCAGTTTTACTTGGGTGGAGAAAGCCCGGGAATCTTTAGATTCGGGATTTCTACAGACCGTACCAGAACAATGTCTTCAATAAAATCTTATTCCTTGAACTTTGTCTTTCTGGAGTTCTGATTGCATTGCTGATGTTGTGTGGAACCCTGACATCCATTGTGTCTTTTTAATGGAGCATCATGTACTCAAAATAACCTAAGACTAAATATATTTACATATATTTGGAGAAGTGGCAATTCCACCATGGTGGTTCCACATGGGGAAATTGAGGAATAACTTCAGTATTACACACAGTCAGGGGTGAAATTCAGCCTGATCGCACCACATCGCCTGAACCGGTAGTGGCAATTTGAAAATGGTCCCACCCACCCCTGCCCTTCTATTTCCTTATATGAGCTTCTTTTTTTTGTTTCTTACCTTAATCAGCTGTTTGGTGCATCTATGGAGCCTTCCTGATGATCCTGGCTGCCTCTGGTGCCTATAAAGGAGGTTTAAAGAGCTGCGCTGCAGCATGTTTGGCGCGCAGGCGCATGCATTGAACCAGTAGCAAAACCAGTAGGATTCCACCCCTGCACAGAATAGAGTACAAACTCAAACATTAGGGTATGGAATCAAATAGAATAAATTAGACAATTTCATCATTTGAATAAACCAAGAACTGAATTTCATAGATACAGAATACATGAACTCATTAGAATGTGGGTGGGAAAAGAGTAATCAGCCAGAAGCAGAAAAAGATCTGATTGTTGGATTTTTTTGATAATAAATTCTCTTTTAATGAATGTGCTGTCCATCTCCAGTATTATATATGTGGTTGCTTCTCTATAGGTTACAGCACAAACAGGCCTTCATTTGTTAAAAGCTTAGCAAACTGGAATCCTATGCTATCTGTGTTTCAGGCTAATGGATGTTTCTATGTCTACTTTGTAACAAGTCTTTCTCTCTCTCTCTTTGCAGAAATGTTTACAAGAGAGCTCACATGTGAATTAGGTGCTGAGATTTATGACTTCCAGATCTTATGGTAAAAATATTTGTAAAAACAACAATCCCTGAGTATGGCTAGAAACAGATGGTTAATCCTATTTTAAAACCTGTAAATAGAAGAACCAATATCAAATGGGAATATGTACCTTTAGTCTAAAAAATAGAGTTTAATTTGCACCAACATGACTAACCTGTGCAAAATACTCTTTAATGAACTGAAGAAAGTTCTTTGAATATGTACAAGCATGGATGACATGATAAGGGCACATTGGTTGTATAGATTGATTTGTATGTTATAATCTTCCTTTTTTTTTTTGTAAGGAAATTGGCTTAAGATCCCAAGTTCACCTCTATATTTATGGTGAACAATCCCTAAACACTCCAACAACTCATTTAAGTTGTATAAGAACTTCAGGTAGCCATTGTATGTTAAAGAACTAAACTGCAAATTGTTCTTCAAAATTACTACATATTTGAACTGGAAATTGAATGATCGATTGATCAAATTTTTACAAACATATTTGCTGAACCACTCAGTGGTGTTTTATTGCTATGATAGAAAATCTATCTTTTGCACCCATATGTATCCCTTTATAAATGCTTGAACACAATAGAAGAAAGGGATGAGTCTGAGCTTTTACATGAGATAACTATCCCATCTCCTTGTTTCAAGGAACCTCAAGTCAGCCTCTGTATTTATTTTTGATTATTGATTTTTACTTGCCTTGGCATTCATCTACAAGCTGAACTTATACACTAATTTCAGAGAGAAGCACTTTCCTCGACTGTGATATTTGGAAGAATAGTTGTCAAACATGGTTAATATAAAGTTCAATTATACAAATTAATTCCTGACTGTGTCTAGGAGTTCCAGAATAGGATTTTTTTTTTTGCAGAGAATAACAAGCTATTGTAACTTTGGGCTTCTGTATGTATAAGGCTTTTTCCAGATATTGGCATGACTACTCAATAAACATTGTTCAGTTATTCCTATCTAAACATTTTTGTGGTACCGGTAAGAAAAATCACAGTGGAGGATGAGGTCAAAAATTGGGGAGTCACTCCATGCTAACATTATGATGCCAGGAAAAAAAAGTCCTTACAAAAACAGTGCTTCAACCAGAAAACCAGAAGCAAACCATGATTGATAGCAGGTTAAGAAGAGGTTTGGATCAGATTCTGCCAAAAGCTTGAAGTGTGAGACTAAACAGGCTAGTTCAGAATAGATTTCCCTTTAACTAAGCTTGAGTGGACCATACTTTCCTTTTGCTTCTGGTTTTCCATTCTCTTGATAATCTATCAGTCTCTTTCCTCTACCAAATTTGTCACTTGTAAAACATACTAAGGTGGGAGCATTTGGATTGTGACCTTCAATCCAGTTTTTATTATGGGCTAACTCTAATTAGCATAATTGATGAAGCAGAAGTAGATGTTTTCTGGAACTCCCTAGATTCTCCATGATCCGTATGTTGGCAATTTGATCTCTAATTCCTCTGCCTCTTCGAAATCCTGCCTGTACTTCTGGTAGTTCTCGGTCCACATATTGCTGGAGCCTAGCTTGAGCATAACTTTGCTAGCATGTGAAATGAGGTAGTTTGAACATTCTTTGGCATTGCCCTTCTTTGGAATTGGAATGTAAACGGACCTTTTCCAATCCTGTGGCCACTGTTGAGTTTTCCAGATTTGCTGGCATATTGAGTGTAGCACTTTTACTGCATCATCTTTTAAGATTTTGAATAGGCCAGCTGGAATACTGTCACCTCCACTAGCTTTGTTGTTGCTCAGACTTTCTAAGGCCCATTTGATTTCACATTCCAACCAATTGTGGCAAGTTCTTAAAGAGATGGGAGTACCAGACCATCTTATTTGTCTCTTAGAAACCTATATGTGGATAAAGAAGCAACAGTGAAAACTGGACACGGAACCACTGACTGGTTCAAAATTGAGAAAGGAGTTCAGCAAGGCTGTATACTGTCACCCTGCCTTTTAACTTATATACAGAGCACATCATGAGAAAGGCGGGGCTAGATGAATCACAAGTTGGAATTAAGATTGACAGGAGAAATATCAACAACCTCAGATATGCAGATGATACTACTCCAATGGCAAAAAGTGAAGAGGAGCTAAAAAGCCTTCTGATACGGGTGAAGGAGGAGAGTACAAAAGCTGGCATGAAACTTAACATTAAGAACACAAAACCAAACCAAACAAAACAAAACAAAACACTTTAATAACAGAATACATCTATCCATCTGACCCAAAGCTGCCAGGTCAATAATGCCTTGTGAAAGGTTAACAGGGTTGGGGCCATCCAAATCTCTGGGGCTGGAATATTATTAAAAAAACTATTAACATTAACTATATCTGTAGTTTACACAGTTCTTCATATCCTGTAGGAGATGACCAGTCTGAGACTGAGGGTGGGGTCAAATGCTTCAATGAATCCCTGTGTGCCCACAAGCTATCTTAAGTCCAGTGCACTTTGAATGGTTTTTCAATTCCCACTCATTTCCCTTGACCACTAGTAGCTCAGGTTCTTATAGAGAGCTTGCAATAAATCTTTATACTCATCTGAATTTTCTAAATCTCCTGATTTTCTCAGCACTTGACAGAGCCTAACACTATACGAAACAGGAAAGAGATGGGGTAGATGGCATACATGCTATGAAGAAATAGTAAATTTCTATTTTACAAGCAGAATGTCCACCTCCTCAGTTACATACATTTAATCCAAAAACAACATGACAACTATACATCCCACTTGCATTGATCTGTGATACTATTGAGGTTGTTGTTGCTGTGATGACAGAAGTTCAAATAATTTCATCTTCAAAATGGAATGGATCATGATGAACCTCTGAGAATTTTTCTGGAGGGTTCCTTCAGGGCGACCTCAGTAAACACACCCTTAAAAAAGGGCTTTGTTGTTACAGCTGTAAAAATTAAACCAAGCAGGCTGAATATGAATTATGTTTGCTTTTCATTTCACAAGAAGCTGGCTAGGAGATCTTTTAGCCCACATTTTTGAGTATCTTTTAAGTATCTTTTGAGCGTTTTTAAGAGCTGTGGTGGCACAGTGGTTAAAGTGCAGTGTTGCAGGCTACTTCTACTGATTGCCGTCTGCATGTAATTTGGCAGTTTGAATCTCACCAGGCTCAAGCCTTGCATCCATCCCAGATCAGTAAATGATGACCCAGCTTGTTGGGGGCAATATGCTGATGCTGTAAACTGCTTAGAGAGGGCTGGAAAGCACACTGAAGTGGTATATAAGTCTAAGTAATAAGTTCTATTGCTATCTTTTATGGCAGTAAAGTGGCATGTTTCATATAAACCTTTCTTTGAAAAACAATGAAATATATCATTTCCCCTAAAAGGGATTATTTAGTTCACCTCAACGCTGTCTAATTTGCATCACAGCAGAACAGCATAGCTGGTGTATTCCTGTTTTGGGCTTTCCCTGAGCCCCTATGACCTGCCTTAATTGTGTAGGAACTTGGGGAAAATGCATTGCCAAGGTTTGCTTTCTTGTTTCTTTTGATTCAGTGATTCAATAATTGCTTTCGATTGATTGAAACATTGATTTGCAACCACGGGCTTTAACAAAATTAATAATTATTTTTTTAACTGCTCCTTGAATAACTACACTTCTCTGGTGCAAATAGCCAACATGTCTAAATCCAGGATAAATAAAAAGCAGCCCACCTTCAGTTTTTGACACATTAGTTCAATTTTGTTAAGCTTGAAAGTTGAGCATTACATGCTTTTTGGAAAAGGAAAAAAATATATCCCACAGGTGATTTCTAAGCATGCTTACCTACAAGATCTGTTAGGTGGTTGTGACTATGGTTGCTATGATACCCGTCCCTATCATTGTTCTACTGTAATAAATATAACAGACGTTAAGCCTCTTTCAAAGCTGTCAAAGATTGATAACATTAAAGGCACATCACCACAGATATTGTCATCTGATGAAGCTTCCCACTCGTCATAAGAAAAAAAGATGATTCCAGGAAAATTGAGTCTCTTTCCTAAGCTGTTAGGAATACAGGAAAGAACTAAGATCTTTCTTTCTTTCTTTCTGTCTTTGTTTCTTTCTTTCTTCCTCCCTCCCTTTCTGTGTCTGCCATTGTACTTATGAATCTGACATTCTAACATAGCAACATTCATATATCAATATCGATGTTTATCTTTAAAAAAAAAAAAAATGCCCTACAGTCTTAGAGATGTTTTGTGTCCTTCTTTCTTTTATAGAATTTGTGCAATTCCATGACTGATTTTACAGTAATTTTGAGAAAGGCTGCTCTAGAGAATCAGACTGAGAATGACAACAGTCCTAAACATATTTCTTAGCTTGTCCTTTTGAATAATGCCTTATTAGGCAGAAAACTCTTTTAAAGGGGGGGAGCTGACTTTTGAGTAAACATGCTTTCGATTCTGCTGTTAGGGCATATCCAGACAGAAGCTATGTAGTGTACCAGAAGCAGCTTCAGAGGGTTGTTTTTTGTTTGTTTTTTTGATTCAGCAACTGAGCTGATTTATTTCTGACTCAGAGATGGCATATCTAAATGAAAACAAAACAAAGTAAAACGCTCCAACCATCTTTCTGATTGCAACATTGAAACCCTGGACTCTTCACTGGAAAAGACCTCTTGTGACATATTCTTTTGCTTTCTGTGTTTCAGCTGCCTGAATTTGCATTAGATTCACAGGTCTTGAAGGAGAAAGGTGATTTGATACTGTAGCTACCCACATCTCCCTTCCCAGCTGCTCAGAGATTTCAGATGTGCACCACTTTGGCTTTTTGATTTTAAAACTTATTTTGAGCTAGCCTCTTTGAACATGCTTGCAACTGCAGTAGGGCAGAGAGATGAAATGTCTAGTAGTCCCACATCTATTCTGAAAGAAACCACACTGCCTGAAAAGCTACAGGTTATCCCCTCCCTGTGTTCCCCCAGCAAAAATCTCTTGGATTTCTCAACCTCATCGGTTTCAAAAATGTGGACTTCAGCTTGGAGTTGAGAAACACTGCCACAGATTCTGCAGATACTAGTAATTTCTGTCTCTTTTTGGTGGAGAGGAGATTTTAGATTTTCCAGCCTATCTATTCTTCCCCACAGGCAATGTCTATTAAGCTATCCTTAAGCATTTGTTCAGAGCATACCCCCTATTCTCATTTACTCCAACAACATGTAAATATACTACATTTGCACTACTGGGGGTGGGGGGAACAAAATTGTTGGAATGATGTACTTTCACTAGCACAGGGACTAAGAGGTTTTGAATGCAATCTGCAGGCAGCTCCATGAATCAGAACCATATTACAGTAGAATTATCAGAATAGGAATTATCAAGAATCAGTTTCTGAAAATCCCTTTGGACATAAGGAGAGATCTTTGGGACCGCTTACTTGTGAGCTATCCTTGGTGGTGGTGGTGGGGGAAGGAAACATAGGACAACATCTTGTAGTTGATTGCTAGTTAAAAACCTGTTAGAAAGTGATGGATTTACAATGCCCCTTAACTGCTGTGTTGCCTTAAGGGACATTTGACCCCAAAATCTCACTTCTTAAATATCTTGGATTTAATAATTTCACAATCTAAGAAAGATGGCTTAAACGGCAGTGAATATCAGACTCTCCAGTGCCTTCTTTTTTAAAATTATAAGAAGAGGGGAAAAACATTACTTTTAAAAGGATTTTAATTTAAAAGGAAAAGGCTTAACAAGACTGTGATCCAAGAAAGTTTTAGAAAAAGAATAAGAGTCTTTTTTTTCCTGATGAAAGTACCTTTGAAAATAGCAAAATTATTTAGACTGGCATACTGGGCCTTTGTGGGAAAGTGGATTGTTTATTTTGATAATTGGTGGATTTTTCAAAATAAAAATATGGGGATAATATAAACTAAATTATGAAACTCTTACTTGGTAAAAATAAAAATAAAGTCCAGTTGTGCCTGACTCTAGGGAGTAGTGTTCATCTCTGTTTCTTAGTTGAGGGACCAACATTGTCTGAAGACACTTTCATGGTTACGTGGCCAATATGACTGTACACCGAGGCTCACAGAACACTGTTACCTTCCCACTGAAGTGGGAGCCTATTTATCTACTTTTAGCATGCTAGGTGCTAAAGATAGAGAAAGCAAAACAGAAAAAAATGGGGAATCCAACCTTTACTTTTTTCAAAATAATCAAAATACTTTCACTTTCCTTCCCAGAGTAGCAAAAACAAGAAAAGCTAAATTAGGAAAAGGATATAGGGTTTAAGAGATCTACATCCCTAGGAGTAGTGGAGAAAAAGTTTAGATGCGAAGATGCATGACTTTTGCATCTTTGTATGGTCAGAGTGGAATGGAGAGAGGGTGTAATTACTCTTCTTCTTCTCTTTAATCCTAACAATGAGACTACAGGCATGATGCGAATTCAAGGCTGTTGCCTACAATTTTCTGTTTAACAAAGAAAAAAAACCTAATTAGAAAGGGAAAACAAGCCAAAACTGTATATTAATTAAAGTGATGGCATTGTTAAATCAGCTCCTTATATCCTACCAGTATTACACCCAAAATGCCGTAGTGGACGTCTGACTTATGTTTCAGTGGAACAGACAAAATAGTAGTATTTCCACCAGCATTTGTTGTGATAAACAAGATCAGTCATGTAAGCTGGACTTTCTTTATGTTGTTAATGGAAATGCAAGGCAAGAAAACTCAACAATAAGGAACAGATCCTTGAACTTTTACCCTCTAAAGCTCTACAGTTTCCTCTCTTCTCTAAACTACCTGATTTCAATGATCCTGAGAAATCTTAAAGAAGTGTCTTGTTTATTAGCTCTGGTTACTATTTTCCAGTGGAAATCCATGAACTTCAAATAACCTCCTTCATAAAGCCATCTGTTTTGAATATTGTTTAAGCCACACTATCACATAGCCCTATTGCAATGTTGGGCCTGGTTATTATCAGCTACATTTATGTTTCTGTAGTTTTCTTGCAAATTATTTATGTGCAAATGACCATTTTTGACCCAATATGAAAGTTTATAGAATGACTGGAACACCTGCTTTTTGTGCATAAGATTTCTTTTGGTTAGGTCCTTGGAGAAATCTGTGCATCATCCCCATCATCATTTTTGCCTCTATTCCAGGCATGTCAAACTCAGAGTCCCCCTAGGGCCATATTGTCACATTTGAGTTATGATTAGGGCCGCACTCTCTTCAATTGGGCCGTAGCGGCTGAGCTCGCCTTTGGCAGCTCTTGGGATGGCGGGGCAAGCAGAAAACACACACCAGTGATGGCAGCGTGGGTTGGGTTATAAGCGCTGGCCTCACCCAACCAGCTCCTCTGACCAGGCTAAGGAGGAGTTGCTGTCACTCCAGGGGAGAGGCGTTTCTCTTTCAACTTGCCCGGTAAGGCTTGGAAGCTTTTTTGCTTATTTGTTACATGTCTAAACTGCCTTTTCAACAGTGAACTCAGAACAGCATGTAGGGTTCTCCTTCCTGTTTACTCACTTACTTAATTTTATTTATTGATTTAAAATATTTTACCCCACCTTTCTGTTCAAGAAGGATCCAAGGTGGCATGTGAAACATTATCTGTGTGGGCCCCAGGTGCACTTGCAATGGGCAGCATGTGGCCCCCAGGCCGCATGTTTGACATGCCTGCTCTATTCTATTGTGCACCTTGCTGTCAAAAAGCCAGCATTTCAAAGAATCAGAGATGACTGGTTGGGGAGTAACTTGAATAGAATACAGGATTAACATTGTAGATGGAACATATGTAGCTCACATTCAAACTTTGAACCTACATTGCATTTTGAATTAGAGGTTTTAACTCTTTAGATTAGGAAAATATTATGGAATATTTTAATTATGAATATAGGAATGGAATATAGACATTTATGTTGATGTTTTTATGGTGCCTTAATAAACTAAGAGGTATATCACATTGTGAAAAATTATATACTTATATAAAAATTAACTGTGTGCTGTTGTGATAGTATCCAAGTTGTATTTGATCCATAAATGTGGGTGAGAAATTTATATTTAAAATTTCCAGATCTTTGTCCTATTGTATAGTGTGTGTTTGGTATAAATACAGACCATCAATCAATATTTCACACCAGGACAATATTATAGAAAAATACTTATTTGTTTAAAAAGTTAATTGCTGGCAACTGTCAAAAAAAACCATTGTTGTATTTAGATTATGATTCTGGTCTCTGGTTTGTTATTATGGCTATGTAGCTGGATTATGCTCAAACCAAAATTAGAAAGTTGGGGCAGATAGATGCAAACCGCTTAGTACAGAGGAAAATAAAACATGTCAAAAATCAATCAAATAGTTTTCATACAATTTTTGTCATGGAACCAGTCATTCCTAGATATACACATTAGATAAAATAGAGTACCAGACAGCTTGCTTTTAGTTGAGAAAAGTGAGGCACGTGGGATGGTGTTTTCAGTATAGAGAATATTAATGGTTTTCTTTTGCCTGCTCACTCTTACCTAAAGGGTAGTTTTATATACATAAACCACCAGCTCTAGAGATTAAATAATAGCAAAACATTGTCTATGGTGGAAAAGCAGTGTGACTCATTTCTGAATTAATATATATCTCACTGTTGAGGCACACTGGTTTTCCATTATAGATGAGAGAGGGACAGGAACACACACA
>JAEANM010007193.1:0-17944 GCA_017656035.1 Myanophis thanlyinensis
TGCCTCGACCGGCAGAAGAGGCTGAGTGCCACCGCCGCTGCCGCCCGGACCCCTCCCCCGCCTGGACTCTCCTTCCGTGGCCGCCCTCATTGCCCCACTGCTCGCCCGCCCACCCGCTTCCCCTCCCCCACCCAGACTCTCCTTCTGGCCGCCGGGCCGCACCAGACGCCAATGGCAGCGGGCGGGGGGTGGCCAGGAACAGCCAAGCTGCGCTGCCCTCATTGCCCCGCTGCCTGCCTGCCTGCCAGCCCGCTTGCTTCTGCTGGAGCTGCCGCCGCCCGCTTCCCCTCCCCCGCCCGGACTCTCCTTCCGGCTGCCGGGCCGCGCCAGATGCCAATGGACCGCTGCCCGCCCGCCCACCCGCCCACTCACTCACTTGCTTCTGCTGGAGCCGCCGCAGCCCGCTTCCCCTCCCCCGCCCGGACTCTCCTTCCGGCCGCCGGGCTGCGCCAGACGCCAATGGCCCGCTGCCCGCCTGCCCGCCCGCCCGCTCGCTCGCTTGCTTGCTTCTGCTGGAGCTGCCGCCGCCTGCTTCCCCTCCCCCACCCGGACTCTCCTTCCGGCCGCCAGGCCGCACCAGATGCCAATGGCAGTGGGCAGGGGGCGGCCAGGAACAGCCAGGCTGCGCTGCCCTCATTGCCCCGCTGCCTGCCTGCCCGCCCGCCCACCTACCCGCTTGCTTCTGCTGGAGCCGCTGCCGCCCGGAGAAAAGCTGCCACTGCCTTTGTACCAACCGGGGGGGCGGCGGCGGCAGCTTTTCTCTGGGCGGCGGCAGCTCCAGCAGAAGCAAGCAAGCGAGCGAGCGAGTGGGCGGGCAGGTGGGCAGCGGGCCATTGGCGTCTGGCGCGGCCCGGCGGCCGGAAGGAGAGTCCGGGCGGGGGAGGGGAAGCGGGCAGCGGTGGCTGCAGCAGAAGCAAGCAAGCAAGCAAGCAAGCAAGCGGGTGGGCAGGCAAGCAGTCAGCGGGGCAATGGTCGGAGCCACGGCAAAGCTTCCAAAGAGCCGCATGCGGCTACGGAGCCGCGGGTTGCCAACCCCCGACATAGGGCAAATCTAATAAAATGTAATTTACATACAATATCTTTTAAAAAGGAATATCTATCTCCTTATACCCAACGTTTTCACAATGGCAGAATCCTCTTTAGAATCTATTCAATTTCTTTAAAAAGCTACCTATTGAAAAATATATAACATTTATTCTCTCAAAAATCTACATTATATTTCTGTATAAATATTCGTAGTTACTCTGTATAAGCTTCACAATTGTGTAAAATTCCACTCAAAAGAATTTTTCAGCTGCCAAGATTACAATTTCCACTGCAACACCTGTAAGCATTTTAAAAAACTAATAAATAATGAAAAGCAAACTTTTAGCTTCATATGACTTGATGACCCTAACAATGGATGCAATTCACTTCTGATTGAAGTGCCTAAAAAAGGAGGCAATCAAAGGCAAAAGAATCAAGCTGTGAAACCTTAAAATTTTATACCCTGTAGAAATGTCCCTTCCTAGTGTGTGGACAAAATTGTAGCTGAAACAATTGAACAGAAGTAGATGAACTAGATCTGGTGGAACAAAGCATGACCTTGGTTATTTAATGATAGTTCTTAAATCAAAGTATGTGCTAATTTTTAAAGAGTTTCTATCTTCAAGCGCTGTTCTTATCACAATGTATCATGTTTGGAAATGGGGGGGAGAGAGAAAAGAAAAACAAACAAATAAGGCAGGGAATATTGCCTAAAGCAGTGGTGGTGAACCTTTTAGACACCCAGTGCCGAAACTGCAAGGTGTACGCAGAGACTCAAACATCCCAGCAGAGACTCAAACACCAGCTGGCCAGCGGGAGGTGGGGCATCCCATCTCCAGCAGCTCTGCAAGAGGTGAGATCTTTTTCTTTTGTGAGCTGCTGTTTCCTTGTTTTCAGGGAGCGAGAAATGTCATGGAAAAACACGTTGGAGTTGAGTTGGGGCAATGGTGCGTGTGCCCACAGAAAGGGCTCTGCGTGCCATCTCTGGCACACGTGCCATAGGTTCGCCACCACTGGCCTAAAGTAACCCAAGATCTTTCTTCTACTTTCTTCCACATAACTAAAAATATGATTGGGAAAGAAGGAGCTTTCCTGGGCAGAGTTCAGGAATAATTGAACTCCCTCTGATTTAGATTAAAGACAGAGAAACAGGGCTTCCTTTGCTAGTACTGTATATTTAACAATGATCATTACCCTTGTTGCTCTCTTGTAGTTGTCATACTGTTCCAAGGGGGTTGGCTAATGTGAAAGATGAATATGTAGCTGGCAAGATATCTGAGGATGGGGAATCATAACTGCCTGTGGTGGCCTATAGTATTTTTCTTTCACACAGCATTTCCTCAGCAGGGTTGCTATTATTTCTTTCTCACAGTTTTAATGTCAGTTTTAATGTAAAGGATGTTAAGACATTAGGCAGGATTCTTTTCAGTGAAGATGAAATAGAGGAAGAGTTTTACAATGAAACATTATAAAACTGAAGTAATGGCATCACAGCTGCACACTTGGTACCCAGTTGATAGTCATTGGTGGAGCATAAGCTGTTGACAGTTTTGACCTTCTTCCACTTTCTCAGTATAATTCAGTTAGAAGGTTAGCCAATTTTCTTTGACAATAGACAGTTTGTAGAAACTGGAATGGGGATGTCCAACCTTGGCAACTTTCTGACCTGTGGACTTCACTTCCCAGAATTCCCCAGCCAGCCACTTGTCATCTTAAATTGGATGCCTTTAGTTGGACACTCCTGGACTACAGGATATTGCTTTCTTTCAGTGAAACTGTATTCAGCAGTGAAACTGCACTTGGTATTAATTCAGATTGTGTCTCTAGTGGCTCTTCCTTTCTTAGCTTCTAACTACCCCATCACAGCTGTTTCTACATCCAAGCACAAATAAGAGTTCAATGTGAAAGATAAAGTACTATAACACGTAGTCTGGAAATTGTTCAAGGGTCAAAAACTGAAATGCCGTGGCTCTCAGATACACTGGATAATAAATAAGCAGAGAAAATTAAATCTGCATAATAAGAAATATTTTTCAGTGATGCACATTTTATTTCACTCATCAGATAAAATTGTTTTGAGTTACAAATGTTAGTTTATGAATCTGTATCTTACACATGGGAGTAATTCTTTACTACACTGTATTTTTCTTCAACATTACTTTCTATTTCAGCTCAATTTTTAATTTCACTTACACACAATTAAGGAAGAAGAACTTGGTATAAAAGGTTTTGATTTTGAGGGAGCAAATTTAATTTAAAATACCGTTCCATAAACTTTTATAGATAGGGCGTTGGTCCTACCTGATATGTTCCTTCTCATTGTGCTGAGCAGGGAATCCAAGAGAATGGGTTAGGGATTCATTATTTTTTTTATTCTTCTCAATTATAATAATCTCAAGATCTTTGATTTAAAATGTGATACTGATTACAGTGACAGGGACTACATACATATTCAAACAGAAAGATTTAACTCTATTGCCTTCCATCATTATGTTATGAAATAAATGGTAATCCAGTTTGGGATGTAAAGCAAATTGTAAAATGATGAGCAAGTTCTGACTCAAAGAGCCACTAGAGGTTAGAAATGGATTAAATAGTCCTAAGGACTATGGCTGTCTTTGTAGACTATTCAAATGCTGAAAGGAACTAGTGGTTTACATGCAGTGTATAAAGGGATTATTTACAGTAAAAATGCTTATAAGTGTATATCCTACAAATGCAATTGGGATGAAGCACTTAATGCTGTTTCTCAGATGACTTGTCATGCCATGGAAGAATGTGGCTGGAATAAATGTGCTTTACTGAATTGTGAGACATATTTTTCATACAATTTTAATTAAGCTGAAAATCATAGAAAACAGAGCTTTCCAATGAACTTCTAATTTGTACCCAAAACATTCACATCTTTTGTCAGTTGCTTTCCCCCATTTTCTTTTAGTAAATAAACTGTATATGCTGTATCAATATTATGACATTTGGTTGCTGTCATTTTGGTTCATGTAATTTGCCTAAAGGAACAGGTGATTTCAATTTAAATAGCCTTTTGTGTACTTATTCTTAATAACATGGCACAGGAAACAATTCTTCAGATATCAATATGCCAATTAACAAAATGATTCTATCTGTGAGTAGACAAACAATGGCTTTTAATCTACATAAGCAACACAATGAGAGGAATGGGAGAGAGAAACCCAAGTCTGTCAGCTCTGAGCAGTCACAAAGGTATGAAATACAATAAACCTTTACATTCAATATGCAAGAAATGACAACACACAAATATTTTTCACCTTCTGGCAGTGAAAAGAGATGGAATTCAAAAGATGGAATGAAACCTGGTCAACAATTGGAAGTAACTCACAAAACAATGCATGCTTTAACTGGAATAATTTTGGAATTGAACAATATTTTCATTTATTCATAGGTACAATGTCCATACATCATACACTGTTTCGTTTAAGTGTTCATCCCATCTAGTAATTTTTGCATGATGATAAAACCTGGAAACTTTATCCCTTTATTTGGGAAGAAAGAGGGAGAACCAGTGATCAGAGAAGGCATGCAATCAATCTCTTCGAGTGCAAATAATCCTCTTTCTTGCTGTAGGTTTGATTGCATGGGGATTTAAGGCAACCTACCATCATATGTTCATTACTTGGAAACCATTATTTGCATTGATCTTCCTTTGCCATATCCCTAGAAATGGTATGCCTATTTAAGCAAATAGAGAAAGCCAGTCTTTGGACTTACCTAGGTTTGAGCCAAAGCACATCGCAAAACATCCAACAGTGCAGGTTGGCATACTTTATCATTCTGATTTTAGAATGCTTATTGTAAAAAAAAACAATGGTGACTCAGTGGTTAAGATGCTGGGCTTCTTGGCTAGAAAACTGGTAGCCCAGGTTCAACACCCGAGCGCCAAGTGACAGGGTGAGCTCCCATCCTCGCCCCAGCTCCTACCAACCTAGCAGTTCAAAAGCATGCAAATGCAAGTAGATAAATAGATACCACTTTGGTGGGAAGGTAACAGTGCTCCATGACATCATGTTGCCATATGACTGTGTAAATTTCTTTGGACAGTGCTGGTAATGACTCGTGGAGTAAAATCTGCAGGGACTCCTTTATCTTGTTTTTTTAATTGTATAAAAATAAATTCCCAGCCCCAAAACAAAGCCACTGGTATTATCCTCACTTTGATTGTTGGCATATGAGTGTAAAATAACATTGCTAAAGACATCCATAAAAGTAGAACAATCTTATCATTACAAAAAAGTTTGTGAGTATTTCTGGTTTATGATCTTGTCTCTTGATGTCAAGAGATGGAAAGTAAAACTATGGGAAGGGACCATGAAACCAATCATTGGAGGATAATTATCTAAATGTTTTAGGGAAATTATTAATGATACAACAAATGGAAAATTTATAATTTCCCAGTTCTGCTTTCCTGAAGATCCAAAGACATTTACAAATTTTATAATAATAAGAATATTAGCATCAAATTCCATGTGCCCGGTAACTTTTATTTAGCTTGACATAACTGGCATAAGACTTCCTGTGACCTTTATCTCACTGTTGATGAGATATTTCATATTTGAATTCTGCACCACAAATTTTAAATTAATTATCCCGACTTTCTTCTGCACTTGACAACTCATCCCAAGGCCAATATAGACCACAGGACTCAGAATATTTTTAGTGTGAAGGTAATGAGTTAGCTCTGAGGTCGATGGATTTTCAATATTTATTGATACAATACAGCCTCACTTCAGGTTCTCAGTAATGAAGTTAGTACTGCCTGACACAGCATGAGTTATTTAAATTTGATAGAGTCAAGAGAACTTTAAACGTACTGATTCAACTTTATCACTTCAATGGTAAGCAAACTGAAAAACAGTTATAACTGAACACTTTGAGTAGAGTGTTTATATATATTGTTCTAAACAGCAAATCTGCTGGGCCAGCCTAAAAGATACATTTCTTATTCTAGTATTCTGTTTGTTTAATATACTGAAATATTAGGAAACTAAAATGTGATTCAACTACTTCCATGGATTTTTTTTTATGGGAATGGCTTTACAAATTCATTAAAAGCAATTCTACCAGTTATGATGACTATGGCACAGTATACTATGATTCTGTTGAAACATTTCATTAGCAAAAGATTATCCTTTATTTTATGTACAGCATCTGAAGGTCATCCTTCTCAGGATAGGAAGATGTTAACTATGGGGGAACATTAGTGCAACTGAATAATCTTGCTAACTAGCAAGACCTGGGAGATGCTGTATACATAGTAGCTAATAAAGAAGAGAGAAAGAACAAGATCTTTAGGAGTAAGTCTACATCCTGGAGTCTGTGATATGTGTCATCAGATAGCACCCCATCTCTCTCACATGCTGACAGACATTTATAGTGAAATTTAATTTGATTTTAGTTACACATACAAATATTGCCTGGCCTAATGCTTTGGATATTAACCTACAGAAAGAACTGAATGTTAATAGATGGTCATCTAGCTATTTGGTCATTTGGCTGTTTCCCTTTCATTTAGAAAATGGAAAGACTGCTTATATTGCCAACATCTGTCCTGTGGCTGAGGTCCACTTTGAAAGGACCTAAACAATGCGTCAGATTTTGCAGTAAACACTGCACTTGATATACCAAGAACAGAACTGTCTCTTACTGACAAGAACAGTGGATGAAAGAAAAAAATTGTATTGCTTTTTAATGTTCACAAAAAGGGAAACTCTGAAGGAAAAGAGGCATTGAAAATAACAGTGAGTCATTTCTCCTTACTCCTTACATTCTCAATCAATATCAAATGGTTCCTTGATCAGATCAGGACTTAGAATTCTCCCAGAAGATTTGTCGTAACAGTTGGATATAAAAGCTTATGATTATATTGTTGGAAGGAACCCCAAATTATCGAACCCAACCCAATGCAATACAGGAAATCTATTATTATTATATTCACCTATCAATATATCTAATATAGTAGTACATAAGTGTGCTTACCATCCCTGTCTTACTGTCCCCATTTCTCTGTACTTACTTCCTTTGTTTATGTTTATACCTATACCTGCTATCTTGTACATGTTTGACAAACAAATAAAATAAAACAAAATAATCATATTACTATTATATTCACCTATAAAGTGGCCTATCAACCTCTGCATAAGACCACTCAGTGATGGAAAAATCCTTCCACTTCTGGGACTATCTGATCCATTGTTGACTAACTTGTCACTGAATTCCTTCTCTTGTAAAATCTGAGCCTAAAAGTTCAGGTCCTATGCCCCCCCCCCTTCTCCATGAAAAAAGCCTGCTTCCTCATTTCTATGGCAGCATTGGAAGTATTTGAAAATCTTTCACCTAGGATAAATATAGTCAACTCATTGTTTTTATCACCTTCTTCAGCAGTCAGCTTAATGGATTACAGTAAGGAGGCCCCCTGCTTCAGTTTTGAAATCAGCTGCTAAAGGAGAAAATTGCTAACCTTGACATATTTCCCTACATTTTATCTAATGTCATAGTTTTCATTTTATTAGATTACTGCTATTTCATTTTCTTGCTGTGAGGTAGATTTCAATCTTGATGTTTAGACATATTATTGTAAACAAGGACATAAAATTATTTTTAATTAACTCTTCAATTAACTCTTCAAGAATGCTTCATCCTAGCATCCAAATGTTTCCAAATGATTTTACCAACTTTTTCCAAACTCTTTCATTATTAATATTAGTTGGTGATTTAATATTATACACAGCTTAGCCACACCTGGGGAATTTATTTTAGTTAATTTATGAATGTTTAATCATATGTATACTCTCCAGCAGTTTAATGACGATTCAACATTAGCTCATATTAGTCTGACCAAATGTTTTTAGAAAGGGGATGGGATTTTACTCTGATGTTTATTTAATATGTTTAAATGGGGGAACGAAGTACCAAGTAAGAATGAAATGAAATATTTTTTAAAAGTTTCAGGAAAAGTTCATATAACTATAACTCAAGGCTGTTTATCATTCTCTATAAACTTCTGAACCACAGTCATGTAATTTAGCTGAAACTGTCATACATTTTAAAAGAAATGACAAAGATATGGGCTTTGAAACATTACTTAATTTTAACAAGAGGAAAACCAGAATTCACTATACTACTAATAACTTATTCAGCTTATTTTGTGGATATGTGTGTCCCTACACTTCACATGTAAAAAAACCCCGTTAGTATACTGACATTCAAAAACATTTATCCTGATTTCAATTTAAGCCTGGGTTGATACATAAATGTAGAACTGTAGAATGTAAGTCCTTGGTCACCCCAAAGCAAGATTTGAAGAACTTTAGCTATGATTCCCATATTGATGGTAGACATTCTACTTTGTCACATTGTTACAAGTGTAACTATGATATCATGGCATTCATATAATTACATTACTATGAGAAATAACAATTTCCAAATGGGTAACCCCATAATATTTGTGCAACAAAAACTACAAAAACAGCCTGGGGTAGCATGAAGTCTTACTTTAGGTTTGAACCTTTTGAAGTTAGAAGGTCGAGGGGAGCTGCAATTCTACTTGTCTTTCTTTTGAGTTATCCTGCGTTGAATTTTCCTGTGGTGATTTGTCATGTGGCAAGTTGGCTACAAGAAACCAGCTGAGGTGAGATGACCAGGGTGAGTTGGCCAGAGCGAGTTGGCCAGGGCAAGTTGCCCCATTCTGCACATTGGAAGCTGGGAAAGTGTTTGTCTCCCCAATGCTGTGTGTGATATTGTTTGATTCTCTAAATAGTGTAGCACAGATGTCAGGGAATAAGTAGCATCTGCACCTGTGAGAGGATTTGGTTCTATCGTGATGGTATGATATGCAATTGCTGGTTAGTAGTTCTTTTAAATGATGGAGCGAATGATGTAGGAAATAAATTCAGGCCCACCTTCCAATAATTGTGAAGTGGAAGTATCATTGTGCAAAATGGATTTGAGATCATAGATTGTGAATTTGAGGGATTTTAATTTGGAGTTGTAGGTGGTCACAAGAGATGTTCTGTTGTGCTTTCTTTTTCTGGATCTGTCTTGCAGAAAAGAACACTGTTCCTATTCCTGGCAACCCACATGCCTCTCTGGGTCTGCTTTTAACTTTATTTGATCCTTTAGTTATCTGTCACTGTTGAATAGATCTGAACAGATGAAGCACCATTTATGCATCACCGCCTCATACAGAAATAGAAAACTCAGCATACTGGGAAGCACTTACTGGGCCACTCTTAATATCTAGCCCTCATTGTGAACCAATCAGTTGTTCTCTAATGGAAATGGACTGTAGTACCACCCTGTCTGTCCTCATATTTAATTCCTTGTGATTACATAATTGCACTCATCTAAGTTTAGAATTAACATCCTCTTTTATAATGTATCAAATTAGTGAAATAGTTTATGCAATTGATTTTATATGTTACTTTAAGGTTCTTAGTTCTTGTACAAGCAAAATGGGAATACTATAGACATGCACAAGGAAAATCGGAATACTATAAAATGCAGTTCTTGCTCCTAATTTTGCCAGATCATGTCTACAGTGGGTAGCTGCTGTACTGCAATGTCTGATACTCCTGTGATATATAGATGGACTTTTAGTTATTGTAATGTTTATTTCTTGCTCAACCAATAAGGCATTACCTTTATTTCAGAAGTAGCATTGCATATATTTGTTTATCATTTTATGCTTTATTGCTGAAACATTTGAGAACAACCACTTTAGTTTAGATGTTGATGCTATGTCAGGCAGAGAAAACTACTATCCATTACTTGATAATCAAGATACAGAAAAGATTATTTCTAACTACAATTCTAAACTGAAGGGAGAAAAGGATTTAAAAAAAAAAGTTATGAGTTGCCCAACTTTTCTTGGGTCTTTTTTCTGACACAAAACAATTTTTTTTACACATTTTCAGTTCGTATTAAGTAAAACAAAAATAACCGTAAGACCTAATTTTTTCAAATAATTATTTTTTTATCTTATGAAATTATTGCACGTATTATTTTGACAAAACTCAAAATCAAATCAAATCAAATGAAATTTTATTTGTCACATACTCAGTCATACATGGTATGAGAATGCAGTGAAATGCATATGCGACCATTCGTGACCATAAGTAGTAGGGCAAGAGATAGTCTAGATAGTTAGAAGTGAGGTAGTTTATGGGAGCTCTGTTAGTCCTGGTTGTTATGGTTTAGGGTTTAGGGTCCGCATTGCTTGTGGGAAGAAGCTTCTCTTTAGTTCTCTCTGTGTTGACTTTCAGGGAGTGGAAGCACTTTCCTGTCCGCATCATAGCGAACAGTCCATTGTTGGGATGGCTGGGGTCTTTCACTATCTTGCTGGCTGTGGTCTAGCATCGTTTGTTGTAGATTGAGTGTAGTTCAGGGAGCTTGGTGCAGATGATGTGCTCTGCTATGCGCACCATCTTCTGTAGGGTTTGCCTGTCCTGCATGGTACTGTTTCTGAACCAGGTAGTGATGTTGCCTGTCAGGATGCTTTCTATTGTACAAGAACAGAAGAAGTTCCTGAGCACACTGGGGGGTCTTAAGTCTCTCAGATGTCTGAGATGGTATAGACATTGCTGGGCTTTTCTCACCACGATGTCGATGTGTCAGGTCCATGAAAGGTTCTGCAAGATGTGGACTCTTAGGTATTTGAAGCAGTCCACTCTCTTCACTGGGCTCTTGTTGATGACAGGGGTCTGGTATGTCCTTTTCTGTGTTGTGCTAAAGTCCACTATCAGCTCTTTTGTCTTGCTGACATTAAGAAGGAGTTGTTTTCCTGACACCAGTTCTCCAGGTTTCTGATCTCATCTAGGTAGGCCATCTCATTGTTACTGGAGATCAGGCCTACCACAATGGTGTCATCAGCAAACTTGATGATGGTGGTGGAGTCTGTAGTGGCCATGCAGTCCCAAAACTCTGGGAAACTGTTAAGAAACCTTTAAATAATTTGTTTCCCCATATCTCCCAGAGATCTGAATGGCTCCCATTCTGTTATTGTTTAGAAGAGCCATGAAGACCTGGGTTTTCACTCAGGCCTTTGACAAAAAAGTATGAGACCCCTCTCTTCATTCCATCTGGTCTATCGCACTTGCCATCTTTTATCTTCATATCCTTCTGTTTTATTTATTTTATTGTAGTCTCTTTTTTTTATTGGTGTGACCATCCAAGGTTGTTGAGCAATGGGTGGTGTACAAGTGTAATAAATTTTAATATTAGTTTTGCATACATTTTGCTTGCAGTATTAATTAATTAAATACAAACACATTTAATTTGTCCATACATATTGCAAACTGCTCTCATTTTTCATTATTGTCCTCTAACAATCTCACCAAGTCTCTATAATTAGTTCAGCAGACTGCATAACCCTGACTGTGCCCCAAGCACCAGTCTTCACCAGTGCGTGCTCCTACTGGAACAGAATACTTTTAATGGAGCAGTAGAATGTACATCAAAAGATATGCTGATTTTTTAAGATAGCTTGTGACTTTCTGCTTGCAGTAATAGTTCTGAGGCTATCAACATCTGCATGGAGAAGCAAATCATGTCTATTTTTGTTGTTTGGTTTAATGCTACCAAGATCAATTAGTAATAGCCTTGGGTGTACATAATATAAAACATTTGATATAATCCGTAACAGAAAAATATATTCTACTTTATTAGGATGAGATTGAAAGAATCATCTGACATTTATAACAAGGTTTTCTAGATTTTATTACATGACTGTATATTATATTGTAATCATTCCAATTTCACCTACAGTTTTGTACATTTAATTATATTGCTTACTACGTATGTATTACAATTAAAAATATTTACTAAGTTTTCAACATTTTCTTGTTTTTTTTCCAACATAACACTCAAGCACAAGCTTGAGTCCTGCAGATTCACTTCATTTGTTTGCTGGTTAGTATGCCTTGCCAAATACTATTTTATGTTAATTATTAAATGTTAACAAATGATATTCATCATATATTAGTGAAATAGTATACCAGTGATTTTTATATTAATATTTAGTGTACCCTGATTTTTTGGAGCATCCTTTGAACTTTCACAAGCTCAAATTAAAAGACTGCGCAATCCCAAGCTGGATGGGAAAATTGGGAAGAGATTCAGGGTAGTCACACTAGAATAGAGATATTTAGTTGGCTGGAAGGTTATACCTTTAGTTTGGCAAGATACTGTCCATTAGGTGTAAGCAAATAAAGGATTAGAGTCAACTGGATTTCACTGTGTCATTTTTTGGCTTAAGCCTTAGATACAGTGATATATCATTGAATAATAGATAACAAGAATTGTCAAAAATGATAGGCCACAACCTGCCCATTGTCAATTACTGTTGAGATCACCATCAAATTTATTATCAAAGTTATTCTCAAATGTCAATTATTATCAAGTCAATGAATAAGAAATGTTTATGTTAAAATTCACTAGGTATTTAAATTAAAATATCCAATAATTGTGGAATATTCAAATATCAACATTTGTAAAGGAGAATTTTGAGAAACTGATATATCAAATACATTCCAGCAATAATGAACTACATTAGTATTAAGACATGTTACTATATTTGAGAGCCATCAATATACTCCTGTAGTTATGGGATAATGAGGAAGCTCCCCATTTAGTGACATAGGCAGACTAATTCAGGGAGGAGCATTTCTTCAGACTCCCAGATCACAAAGGTGTTTAGCTCTTTCAGTCCATCAAACAAAAACCCAAGAGATCAGAATCTTTTTTTTTTCAATTTAATTTTTCTAGTAAAGATGGCTGTTCATATTTATTTTAAATTCCTTATTCTCTTGTGTTTTAATTTCCCTGTGAACATTTTCTCAGACTGTAGCAGGGTAGAAATTCAAAAAATAAACTCACAAAATTTTATGTTGCATAAAGGAGAAATGAACTTGTATATTCTCAATTTACATTTAAGTTATTTAACCATGATACAGATTTCTAAAACGCTATTATAGAAATAAAAAAAACTCATCCAAAAATTGTATGTTATAAATTTTTCTATGGTTTTTTTTTTACAATACACATTTTTCAGGAAATCAGATTTAGTAGGTAAACTGCCCCCTCATCGAAAAATAGGTTTATGCTACAGTTTAAGATCAGACAATTTTCAGTTTTTAAAATTTGTGTGGTTTAGTATATTTTTTATTATATTTATTGTCCTCAAATTTCTGATATGTATGAAAAGAATACAGAAAGAAGAATTTTTAAAGTAAACACACATATGAATATCAAAAGCAAATTTATCTTTGAGGAATTTGTATTAAACCAGATTTACTCTATAATACATTATTTGAATTAAAACTGAGTAGAATTAGGTATACAGCATGCATGCAATATATCCTGCCTTAAGATGCTGAACGAAATGCAATAAATAAATAAAAAGGAATAGAATGCAAAGAAAATATTAACTACATTATGAAGACTATAACATATTTCAGCCCATTCTTTTTTTCTTTTGTGAGCCATTTACAGAATATAAAGTTTTAAACAGGCCTGAAAAATAACAAATTGAAAAATACCCAAGTACAGAATTAGACAACAGAGTACCTTCTACTACATTGTAAGCAACTTCATAGGGGTTTTTTTCCCCCATAAATGTGTTAAGGTAAACTGCAGCAAAGGTGATGATATGAAATAATACATGAAAGGAAAAACAAGTACCAAGTTGATCATTGTGAACCAAGTAGTTTTCAAACATAAACTGAAAATTTGAATGGTGTATCTTAATCATTAAGGGTACTGTATATGCTGTGATCAACAATGCAGGTGATCTGTAAAAAATTTTTTAACACTGATTTATACTTAATCAGGCTTTGAGTAGATACAATATGTTTTAAGTTAAATATGAATGAACATGGAGCTGAATTCAATAAAGCTGTTTTAAGTGACTAAGGGTGGATCCAACATTACATGAGCACAAGTTTACCTATTCGATAAACTTTCCATTAAGTGCTTTCCGAATTTGTTCCAAAGGTTTGGAGGTCCTTTCGATTCAACTCTAAGATTGGACCCAACCTACTGACTTTTCAGAACCCAAAGCTACGACAGTCATGCTAGCTTAATCTAATGAACTTTCAGGGATCTCTCTTTCTCCCCCTCACTTCTGCCCTTCCTCTCTTTCCATATTTGCTTGATCTCATCTCTTCCACAACACTTTAATGTGCAGGTGAAGGAGGCAATTACTCCAAACTTGTTCTCTGAAAGATCTTCACATTCTAATTTCAAATGTGGATCATTTTTTTCTTCCATACAATAAACTGTACAAGTTAAAACCTAAATAAAACAGACGTGCTTTTATCTAAATAACTCTTACAATAATTTGAGCTGTGGAGGATGAATCAGGAAGGTCCTTTCCTATTAGCTATTGAAAAGTGAAGGTGATTCATTTCTGCATTATGTACTAAGCAAAGCTAAAATATGAGCATTCATTTTTGGAGTTTTAATCTTGCTCTCCTCCTCAAAGGCACTGTAATAAATCATGCACAATGGTCTGTTTCAATTGAAGTTTAAGAAAGTGCAAAGAAAATGAATGTGTTAGAAATGGGTTACTATTTTTGAAAACACTGTATCTTTGAAGATAAAATTTCATTTCCTGTAATGCTATCATGTATGCCACAATATATTTATTAGAACAGACCTGTTTAAAAGATGTCTCTTTCTACAGTGTCTGCATTTGTGTGATTCCATTGCTTTCTAAATGAAAAGGAATTTAGGGGATCAAATTCCTAGGCCAGCAGTTGATGTCTATGCCAATAGAGAACTATGTGATTTTGAACATTAGCAATGACATTTTTGTTTAGGTATTAAATTTACTTTTCTCCAGAAACATTCTATACAACATGGCAAACCTTTAGAAGTCTGTTAGTCTATAATTGTTAAATCCTAGAGATAGTTTGGGATTTGAAGGCTATTTTTGTTGATGGGATTTATTTAGATATTCCATCACCTTAAAAATAAACCCTTAAGGATGCCAAACTGAACTAAAAGCCTCATAGTCATAAAAGCAGATGCCTATTAACTTTTATCATATGTCATCAAGCAAACAAATTAGGGATTGTTTTCCCAATTATTTTTCTCTCTCTTTTTTAATAAATAAAATATTGCAAGAATGCCTGAATTAATATTTCTTGTATATATAGCTAGCAAAAAAAAAATGTTCTTAAAGATTACAATGGCAAATGCCGTATATGAGCATGTAACTATCAGTTCTCAGATATAACAGAAACAGGAATAACTGGTTTTGGATATTAAATAAGAAAGATTACATGGTACGATGGGTTTCAGACAGTTCTGGATGTTGGTAAATGTTTTACAACTGGCTGTCCAGAAAAACAACAACATTCAATGTCTCAATTGCTGCCACTGTATCATGCCACTAGCTGCTGAACAGCTGATTGGCACACCAGCACTAACGGTTCAGTTTGCTCTCAACTGGCTTACAAAAGTCAAGAAAACATTAAGTCAGTGCTTATGAGCTTCTACAAGCCTGCTCCAGCAGCCCATTGATTCCAGAGCTCTTGGTGTACTCTGTACTTGATTGATTTCCTACAGTTGTTTCATTACCAGGCTAGATAACATAATCAGTTAATGGTAGGTGCAGTTTTTTTGTTATTTATATAGAGAAGTCTGCCCTATCCATTTTGATGGGGGCGTAGTTTCTTCCTTGGTGTTTCCCTGATTAGAATGATATTTCTTCTTTGGTTATCTGGTGCTCTTTCTTCCTCCTCTAGCTGTTGGTTGCTCAGGAGGATGTTGGGTTTGGCTGTTTGTTTCACTCTTTGAGTTTGAGCTACATCTTTTAAATAGTATATAGATGGAATTTATCTCCATGGGTGTGTTGATGGGTGATTTGCATTAATAATTTGGCCAATGTCACCCTCCCATACATTTAAAATATTACCTAATCTGGTAAAGAAAGATGTGCAGGAAAACAACTAAAGGCAGAGAGCAAAAGCTCTACTGTTCAGTCTTTAACTACATTGATTATTTTCTGCTGGAAGTTTCTGAAGCACCATGGGAATAACAACTATACAATTTATATCTATTTACACTGACTGACTGACTGACTGACTGACTGTCATCTATCACTGAAGACTGTATTTTTGCTCATAAAAATTAAACCTATTACACTCCTGAAGGCAGACCATCTGAAGAAGCATTGGATATGTCACAAAGCAGCTATCAAAGCATCACATATCCCTATAATCCCCCTAAATAAGAGTTTGTATAATATAGACAAACCACACAATGATTTAGGAATATAATGATGCTGGATACTTTGAAAAATAATAATGACTGGAAACATATAAAAATTTCAGCAGGTATTGGTTAGCTCTTTTATGATCAGGTTAATTTTGGAACAGAGGACTACAACAGATGGAAATAAAGAGATGTATTAGATCTCTAACAAAAGTAGACATGACCCTCTGTGCGGCAAAGACTGTTCTTTATTAACCTTTCCGAAAGCCAAACAATATCCAGGTGTTCTTTTTTATGTAACCATCATTTAATTTAAATAGACAATATAGAGGAAGTAAAGTAATGCTGGAGAGTCTAGGTATGACACAAATTCATATAACTATAGTGGCATTTTTTCATAATGCAGTATTTTTCATACTTTAATCCATCAATTAGGTGTATATCAATGCTGCTGATGTAGAATGACTTTCAAAGATTTAGAAGCTCATAACCACCGTCAATTTTTTCTTGGATTTTGTAAGCCAGTTGAGAGCAAACTGAAACATTGCCACCTTTGGTCTTGGATGGGGTGGCACTACCCCAAACAGACCCTGTGGATAATCTAAGGGTTCTCCTGGACTCTCGACTTCTGCTCAAAGAGCAGGTGGTGGCCGTGGCCAGTGGTGGAATTCAATTTTTTTTACTACTGGTTCTGTGGGCATGGCTTGGAGGGCATTGCTTGGGGGGGTCATGTGACTGGGTGGGCAGTTTCTGTAAGCAGGGCAATAAAGATTAGGCTAGAAACAACACCAGAATGGTTTTTTTTCTGCCTTCCTTACAGTATTAACATTGTAAAGTAGAAAAAAATCAAAAGGAGATTTCTTCTAACAACTGGTTCTCTGAACTGCTTAGAAAATTTATTATTGGTTCTAGCGAACCTGCTAAAACCTGCTGAATTTCATATCTGGTCATGACTAGGAGGGCTTTTGCGTAACCACAGGTTGTGTGTCAGTTATACCCTTTCCTGGACCAACAGTACCAACTCACAGTCACTCATACTCTAATCACTTCCTGTTTTAACTATTGCAATATGCTCTACATGGAGCTTCCTTCAAAGAGCATCTGAAAGTTCTAGTTGGTGCAAAATGCAGTGGCCCAAATGTGCACATGTATCACCTCTCCTGCAGGCGCTGCATTGGTTGCCAATTTGCTTCTGGATGCAATTCAAGGTGCTGGTTGTCTCCTTTAAAGCCCTTCATGGCTTGGGAGCAGGTTATCTGAGAGACCATCTCTTGCCGGTCATATATACCCGACCTATCAGAGTGGAGAAGCAGGAAATTCTGTGGGTCCTATCCCTGAGGGAGATACACCTGGTGGGACCCAGAAGAAGTACCCTTCTCCATGGTGGCTCACTCTCTCTGTAACATCATTCTCCCAGAGATTAGAACAGTACCCATTCTAATTCTCTTCCAGAAGGCACTGAAGACTTGGTTCTGCTACCAGGCCTGGGGAACCCAGAGCAGGATGGTGCCCATTAAATGGCTCGTGTGATCTGCCATCACTGTGGTGTGGTGTGGGTGGGAGGTAATTAATTTATTTGTTTCTTTTTGTTAATTTTATTGTTTTAAATGTGGTTTTATATTCTGTAAGCCGCCTTGAGTTGCCATGGATGAATAGGCACCAATATATC
>JAEANM010007194.1:0-17943 GCA_017656035.1 Myanophis thanlyinensis
TTGTTCAGTGAATATGTTGAAAAGTAGTATTTAAGTGTCACTTTCAAGTGTATATAATAAATTTTTTCCTACACTTTCTTTTTTTTTCCTATCGCAAAACGTAATCTATTTTGTGGATAACCCTCGTAGTTGAATCAAACAAGGTTTAGCACAATGTACATGAAAACAATGGTAATTTCTCTTTTCGATCCAGAATATTGCATCCAGTTCCAGGAAACCCATTTTTAAGAAAACAAAAATCAGAAATGTGCAAAAGATGACAACAAAGAAGTGGGGAAAATCTACATTTAGCCTTGAGAAATTTGTAACCCAAAGGGAACATAATAGTACTTTTCCAGCACCTTGAAGGAAACCTTTGGAAGAAAGCTGGGGCTAGGTCTCTATCATCTTAGTTTTCTAATTATAGAATTACAATTTTACTTTACAGGAAATCAGATCTGGTCCAATGTTTTGTTTTTAAATACAACCTTCCTAGCAGTAAGAACAATTTGGTAATGGCATCAGTTTTCAGCTAGGTGGTCAACACCCCATTCCTGAATCTGTACAAGCAGAGACTGGATAATCATCTGTTGCATGTGCTTTAATTTGGATTTCTCCCCTGGTTCTGTTATATAACTGGGATGAAAAGGGTTAATTAATGGCTTAGTCAGTCATCCCACAAGGCATGCACTCTGCAGTCTAATGCACACCCAAAACTCATTAAATGGGATTTACTCGCTAATAGCTACACTGTCCCCCTAAAGAGAATACATGTGCAAACTTTATTACAGTTTAGGCACATGTATTTTTTTTAAAACAAACCTATTCCTTTTTGCATTTGATACTTCCTGGTGGATTCATTCCTGTCTTCATAGCCATTGGGGTATATGGGTTACATATTTTAACATTTGTATTACTTTCTCAATGTAACTGTTTTGTAAATTACACCAAGTATTTACTTCATGGATCAATAGGTGGAATGTAAATATTTTAAACATTATTTAACAGATTTTATATACCTATATTAAACCAATCGATAAAAAGTGGGTTTGGATTACAGTCTAATTCAGAAATAGTATTTCGGTGATTGTTTTGGATGAAATTTTTCGGGTATTTTGTGCCCCTTTAAAAACACGCATGAACAACTTTCATTGCAAAAAGAAAGCCGCTGTTCTTTATTTTATTTTATTTTTAAAAAGAAAAATACTACCCATCAGTCCACCAGGTGAGTAGCTAAATTTGGCTGCAGGTGTTTCTTTCCTATGCTTGGAACCAAATGGGGGGGGGGGGGGAATTGCAAAGGGGGAAATGGAGCATAGCAAGCAGCTTTCACATCCAGAATAGGAAAATGCAGTATTTTGCCTCTATCCAAAGTAAGTCAAGCTCAGTTTGGTATAATCATTTGCATCCCTGTTTCTGATGCGCTCCCAAAGGCACAACTACCATCTCTGTTCATTTTTCCTATTGCTTCTAATCAGCCAAGAAAGGTCTTTCAACACCCATCCCCCACCTCAAGTCATCCTGGACTAAGAGTGGTGGTAGAAGACTGTGATTTACCTCACTGGCCATATATGGGTATTCTCACATTGGTACTTCAGTGAAGAGAGGGCCTAATGGGCAGAGCCTCACTTCTCTCAAAATAGTGTACAGGGAGTCCTCAACTTATGACCACAATTGTGTCTGAAATTTTTGTTGCTCAGTGAGACACTTGTTAAGTGAGTTTTCCCCATTTTATGACCTTTCTTGCCACCACTATTAAGTGAATTACTGTAGTTGTTGAGTTAGTAACACGGTCACTAAGTGAATCTGTCAGAAGCTCACCAATGGTGACCACATGACCCCCATCATAAATATGGGTCAGTTGCCCAGTATCTGAATTTTGATCACATGGCCATGGGGATGGTGCAACAGTTGTAAATGTGAACAACTTTCATGAGTCACTTTTTTCATTGCTGTTGTAACTTCAAACGGTCATTAAATGAATTGTTACAAGTTTAGGATTATCTGTATATATGAGATATATAGAAGCTAGTTTGTGGCTTCCAACTTCTGTTAACATACCTGGAGGAAAATGAGGCTCTGGAGCCCCAATGTGATGACTCTTATGAAATAGCTTCTAGATCTCATGGGATAATATAAATAGACCAGAACAGGGATGGGCAATTATGGCATCTTCATGACTTGTGGACTTCAACTCCCAGAATTCCTGAGCCTGAGCATGGCTGGCTCAGGAATTCTGGGAGTTGAAGTCCACGAGTCATGAAGGAGACGTAATTGCCCACCCCTGGACCAGAAGAATGCCAAGGATGAGGCCCAAGGTTGCCATTAGGAGCAGGACATCATTAGGCATTACTCAAAATGGTGAGGCCCTTCTGCTATTTGACCCCATTTAAGGACTTCCATTCTCCTCTATGACAGAAAATCAAGTGCTGTACTTGTTAATGTATTGCCACAATGGCAACAGCACTCCCTCCGATTAAGGTGGTACGGTTTCCACTAAGAAAAACCCAAAAGGAAGGACACAAAATATACCCCTCTTGCAAATGGCCCAGAAACACAGGGCATCACTCATGAGAATCAGGAACATTAAATCCTTCTTCTCTAACTGGCATTTTATAGTGATTATATATTTATTATTACTGAAAATATTTGCATACCCACTCATCTTATGTAACAAGACCTTGGACAGCTCACAACCACTCTTAGTGTCTGAGTTGGGCTGAGCTCAAAGAGGCCAGTGCTTTTAGCTTCATCCTGTTGTATCGTGTGCGTTCGACCTATATCCAGTTTTTCTAATATGCAGCAGAGTTGGGATATACCATGTGTGGAATAATAATACTCTACAATGGGGATTGATGTCCTCCAGGGGAGACAGAAGGGAAGAACAATCCTTTAAGAAAAGTCATCCTATATCTTCACTCAGCAGAGTCCTATGATGTCATTCCAAACTGGGTCTTCTTGGGTACACTATTACACATTATGATGCATCCTGTTGCATAATATTATACATGATTAAACTGAAAAAGTGGCTCTGACTCTTATTAGCTACACTGATGAGTTTGAGGGCACTCCCACTTCATACCCCTAGAAACCTAGAAAATATATGAAGCCAGCAGTCTCCCTTTATGCTCACTGCAGCAATATCAAATATCATGCTGCCTTTTCCAGATGACCCATGGGAGAACCCAAATTATAGCATCTGGCCAGTGCTGTCACCATGCCATCTTTATTTCTATTTTTATAAGGAGTCACCCCAATACTATGGGTGGAAAGAGTCAACGTATCACTTTGGTGCCAATGCTTAATGCAAACCATCTGCCAAAAGGTCTCAAGATGTTGGTGGAGCATGGGGAGAAGCCAGGAAGAGGAAGCTTAGGAGTTCCCACCAAGGGAGACTCCACCAAGGAGCTCCAGCATCTCAAAAGGAAAACCAGAAAATAAATGCAGCTTGGCCAGAAATACATCAGCTCAACTACCTGATAATGTCAAGAAGTCTGGAATCTTTGTATTGAAGAGCTTTTAGCTTTAACTGTGTAAAATATGTACATTGCAGCTCAATGTACAAATGTACAATGTTTAAAGCTAGGGGTGTCCTTTTAGCAAGTCCACTTGGCTAATTTGTCTTGGGTAAAATCAGGAGCCTTATGAAAATGATGTTTATATTTACTTACTTTAACTAAAAGATTGCAGTGCATTTTTTAAAATATTAACTCTATCACTTTTTAAAATGTGTCTTTCTTTTAAAATGGCATATAAATGCCTTCAATTACATGAATGAATCTCTCCATAAACAATTAGAAACACCTGAATTAACTTCCTTCCTGATTTCAATCCTGTTGTTTTAGGTATTTCTTCGTAATCGAAGAAAACCAAACAAAAACAGAGTCCTTTACTAGCCGTAAGGAAAACCCAGGCAGTCATCAGTCAAGAAATGGGCAAAACAGGATATTAACAGGAAAACCCTGACTCCTGCTGGGCACAATTAAGTCCAGTGCCACCTACTGACAAAATGCTATCATAACATGATCAAAATACTATTAGAAGCTCATTTGATATTCCTATTTCTAGGCTTGCACTGGGGAACTTCTCAGCTGCCTTTAATAAATGAAAGCAGTGGTATTAGCAAGAGTTCTGGATTGTCTTACAACTGGAAATTCTGGCCCAATTGCATACTTGCGAAAATTGGACTGGCAATGTTGACCTAATTAAGGTTCCCCGTTCTTATTTGTCATGAAACTAGACAAATATAACCAGGCTTATGAGTTCACAATAATTCCAGTCCCTTCTGAGACCTTACTGGCCCCATTAAATTCCACACTTCGCTTTCTTTCATCATCAGCATTACAATTCAGCACATTGTTATGTCCGTTGGTCTGAGGAAGGTGAGGCACAGTTGAAAGATTCCTGCTTATTAGCCCCTGCACTTCCTACCCAACCGATTCGTTGACAGAAAGACAAAAATTCATCATACTTCCTGGCTGACCCTGGACTTTAAACAAGTAATGCTGAGGTCATATCTGGATGCCATTCCCTATTACTTTATGTTACTTAATTTTTCCTAAACTTTACTTTTCACTTGACTTTTCATTTAAATGCTTACTGCCTGACTCCAAAACAATTTTGGGAAGATTACAATAGAACAATATTACCATGTAATATATGTGGCACAATGGCTCAGCAGTGAAGACGCTGGGCTTGTCCACTGGAAAACTGACAGCCTGGGTTTGAAACCTGAGCGTTGAGTGCCCGTCTTTGCCAAGCTTCTGCTCACCTACCAGTTCTAAAGCATGCAAATGTGAGTAGATAAATACCTGTAGGGTACCACTTTGATGGGGAGGCAAAAGTGGACACTTCAAAATTACTTTTTCATCCCTGTCATAACTGCGCATGGTTGTTGTCCAAGGCAGTTGCTAATGGGACCCAGCCAACCTAGCCAAGGTCTTGAAAAGAAAAGAGAACTGTTACTTCTGATAATTTCTCTATAATTGTAAAATCAAGAGCCTGAATGACTGCTCAATTAACAGTTGAACAAAGAGCATGAGATGGTCTAAGAAAGAATAAACACACTTTTATAGCAGGGAGCTGCATTTTTTCCAGCATTTTTTTTTTACTATCAAAAGCAAAAGGATATAGCAGCACCATCAGCACAGCCAACATTTTATTTACTTCTTTTCATATTTGTGTGTTTTCTAATTGTATATATGAGTGTTTTATAAATAGAATAAATGATTAAAGTCAGGTAAATATGCATGTTTTCCTTCTTGTTTTGCAAACTGTTTTCCCAAAACTTAAAAATTGCACCATTATTTGGCACATTGTCACCACATTTTGGTTGGCACAAATTCAAGGAAAAACAAAAGAAACACAAGAAAGGAACTGGAGACTGCATGTGCCTCACAGAATCAGACAGATTATAGGAGTTATCAGATAAATCTGTATTCATCTGAACATTAGGGCGTCGTTTGAGTAGAAACCGAATAAGAAAATTGGCTTATTAAAATGCTTGCGATTTACCAAAATTATCCTAGATGAGGAGATTACAGTGGAATGTATACTATGAATTGGAAAAACACAAAATGCCATCTTCCACTGTAAAGGGATACTTCAGAAAGAAAGAACAAGTTGGCCTCTCATTTCTCAGATTGGCTAATCTGTGCAGTATGCTCAGGTTCAGGAGAAGATAGAAGTTCCTTAGGGACACTGTGGCCTAGCAGTTAAGATGCTGGGTTTGTTGACCAGAAGATTGGCTGTTCAAGACCCAAGCAACACATGACAGAGTGAGCTTCCATTCTTGCCTCAGCTTCTCCCAGTTTAGCAGTTTGAAAGCATCCTAATTCACGTAGATAAATAGGTATCACTTCGGTGGGAAAGTAACAGCATTCTGTGCAGCTTGGCTAGTGGTGGGATGCAACCGGTTTTACTACCGGTTCGGTGCACAGGTGCTTTGCAGCCCTCCCAATATCCCTTTTGCAGTCAAAAATGGATCTTGGGAGCCTGTTTTCATTGACAGAAGCACTGCAGGCCGGTCCTTTGCTGTTTCCAGGGTGGCCCTGCAGACCAGATCTAAATACCCTGTAGGCCAGATCTGGGCCCTGGGCCTTGAATTTGACACCCCTGCACTGCAAACTGTCCACATTCAAAAGCTTGACGATTTTTTTAAAAATTTCTTAACAAAACCAGAGAGAACGTTATAAAAATATTAAGCTTTGGCAGCTTTACTTATGCATTCTCACTTTTTTTTGACATCCCCAATTCTCCCCAAACGGAAAAAAAAACAAAAAAACCCTGAAAAGTCCTGTCCTATTCCTCTGATCATGTCACTGTCCCACAACGTGATCCTTGAATTTTGTCAAAAAAATAATAATAATAAATCAAATCTCCTGATCACTGTCATTCTTGGAAAGAACTATGGTGTCTTGGACCAATAGGAATCTTCCTCTGAAGAGAGAGGTCATTTGATGAGGCTACAATAATTAATTGACTGTGCTAATTACTAGATTTCTTAGTGGGGTTCCGTAATAACATGCCTATTTTTTTATACCACTGCTTTTTCTCCTTACTTGAAAATAATCCATTAAGAAGGACAAATGGAATAGCTCCACCCTATCTTTGAACTGTTAGCACCAGGAACCTTCCATATGCAATCTGCAAGTATGCTGACTCAAGGTCAAGAATAACTCATAGTGCAGGCAGTCGTCAACTTACAATCACAATTAAGCCTGAAAATTTCTATTTCTATGCAAAGCAGTGGTTGTGAATCTTGCCCATTTTAAAACCTTTTTGCTCATGGTTGTTAAGCAAATCGCTATGGTTAGTAAGTGAATCGTGCAATCATTAAGCAAAACTGTCTTCCCTCATTGATTGGTCAGAAACTCCCCAGGAAGGAAGGTTGCAAATGTCAATCCCAAGATCCTGGGACGCTGCACAATTGTAAATTAAATACACACCGGTTGCCGAGCACCTGAAGTTTGATCATGAGACAGTGGGGAATACTGCAACAGTCGTAAGTGTGAGGACTGGCTGTAAGTCACTTTTTTCAGTGCTTAAATTATTGTAAGTCGAGGACTTCCTGCAGTTATGCTCAACCTTGTTGAAGTACTCGTGATCTGGAAAATAAAATTCATGGAGGCACATCAGGGATTCTCACTGAAACCAAAGTGGAACCTTCAAGACGGGGAGTATCCAGACTGTTCCAGTTTCCTGGCCCCAACATCACACTTGTGTAACTCCACCTCGGGCCCCATTTCTTTGTCATGTTAGAATATGATAGAGCACACAAGGAACTGGATGTTATATACACATTGCCTTGAATTCTGTGTTGAATGATGTTCCTGTATAAATATTTATGGCACAGTAAGAACCGTAAACGGCACGCTGTGCCCCTGCCACTCTGTGGCCATGCCATTGCCTTGAGCCATACAGGAAGTGGAAGCTGGCCACCTCTGACTAAGTAAGAACGACATGCAAAACAGCTCACTGGATTAGATCTGCTGGATTCCTTACAAGTACCAATGAGTAGTGTTGAAAATCCAGCTCAGGTTGCAGCTCACACAAAGAATTTGGGCCAGTGTGCTGAAAGTTGAGAGAGAACTTGCCCCCAAAAAGAGCAACGGACTGCAGCAAAATTTTAAATGGTTTTGCAGGATGTTGAATGAAACAGGGCAATTGTAGGAAGGAAAGCCCTGTCCACCTCTGATAGCCAGACATCATAATGAATCTGGTAGCACTTTCTAAAAGTAACCAATTTTTTTATAAGTTTCCATGAGCTTTGTGAGTGAACTGGCTTAACTGAAGTAAAATCAAGACTTTTTCTCTATCTGCCAAAGGAATCAGATTCGGTCTAATGATTAAGGCAGAAAGCGAGTTCAAGTCCTGTCTTAGCCATGAAAGCCAACTGGGTGACTTTGGGCCAGTCAGTCGCTCTCAGCCTAACTCTTCTCACAAAGTTGTTGATGTGGGGAAAACAGGAAGAGGAAGGTAATGAAGGCGGGATACAAACAGATAAAATAATAATAATCCTCAAAATTTCTTACATCCAGTTGCCCCCTCAGTTGCTGCTGCTGGAGGTTCAGCAACTGCATCCACAACCAAGCGGAAATCAGGAGAGAAACCTTCAAAATGAAAACGTTGCTGACTGTGTATATAGGCAGTGTTGATTAACAATTCAGACTGTGAGAACAATTTCTGAATAGCTAACAGTGCTGAAGGAAAAGGTGGACACTGAAAGAGTTTCCCATACATAGGGATGAGACAATTGGGAGAAAATAGGAGGGAGAGAAAAGGGGGTGGTGTGGTCCATTAATCATGGCAATGTTTTAAAAACACACTTGATGTGTTCAGAACTTCCAGAAAAATGTCTTGGTGTAGCTAGCTATAGCTGCCTCACAATCAGCTGGCTTGGGGGAAAAATTGATTCCTTTGTGAAGCCTCTCACCTTCATTACTTTTGCCACTGTCTCTCTGCTTTGCTTCTCCCAAGCCACATCACCATCCTGGGAAGAAGAGAGGTGAAGTCTTGTACAAATGCAGTTTTTGGGCAAGAATCTGAGAATGTTTTCTGAGGGTGTTTTCCTAGGATATTTTTTTCCTTTCATTCTTTTGTTCTTCCTTCCTTCTTTTGTTTCAGTTTATTGTTTCTGGAACATTTGGGTCATCTCTCATCAAAATACTAGCCAAGTCTGAAACTGCTGACTTTTTTAAACTCAACCAAATTTGACTAGTTATTGCAAACAGGAATAGCTCTCACAAAGAGAAATGAAACTAGTCCCAATACAAGGATTAAGATGAGAACCTGTGCCAGGCAACTGGGATTGCATGTGATGAATAAAATTTGATTTAATTTGATTTGAGATTCTACAATGAAGCCCTTCCTGCAATGAGAACATTAATAGATGCCCCTGAATCCCCATGCCTGGCACCATAAGCCCGTGGGAGTGGTGTTTTGATTTGTGTTCGCATTTCTTTGCTGTATCAATTCTAATTTTAAATGTAGGCCATTTCAATGGTCTACAATGCATTCATTGGAAATTAGAATTGTCACAGCAGAGTAATATAGGAGCAGAAAAAAGTTCAACATTTACGACTAATTTGATTAAATGCTAGTAGTTACTGCAATGCCAACCTCTATAGGGGACACTTCCAGCATTTTGGGGGAGGTAACCAAAAAGATAAAAGCTCAGTTAAATGCAGTTTATGTCTAGGGTTGGGGCCAAGGAAAATTAGTGGCTGTAAATAATAAAGATAAAGCTGATCCAGGATTAATTTAAAAAAAGATATTAAAATAGACCCTCTTCCATTTTTTGTCTCTGAATCATACTGCTAACTCTGTGGGGCTTAATTCTGATTAATCTGACACAGGATTACATCATTAATCTCTTACTTCCCTCTTCTTGTAAATACAATACCGGATGTTTTTTTAAATGGCGAGGTATACAAAACATTAGCAAGACCCTTTTTAAAAAAAAATACATTTAATATTATCTACATAATATAAAATGAACTCTTGGTTTTGTAATAATGACATTCCTTCCCTACCTCCAACAGAGGTTCATAGACATCTGTTATTCTAATAATAATACAGTCTTATTCAATTGCTTTGTATTATTGATGAAGAGAGATGGTGCTCATCCTTTTTGGCGTCTTCAAGGCAGTTTTTAACTCCTGGTGACTGCCTGGACTAGTCCTTGCAGTTTTCTTGGCAAGGTTTTTTCTTTTTTTCATGTCATTATTACTAATATTATTTCATTTTATTGTAATTAGTGATGTAGAATAAGAGAAAAAAAATAATCAAAGTCCAAGAAAGTACTAAAGTGCAAAAACAAAGAAAGATAAGAAGATACAAAGACATATGTAGCTTTCAATCTTCTTTATAGCAGTTATAAATACATTTATCAATTTTGCTCTATGGTTACAACATAGTCATATTTTTTTCTATAATCTGTTCTTTCTAATCATCAAAATTATAAAGCACAAATTACTTTTTTTTCCCTGTTTCACACAAAATTCTATAAACGGTTTCCAGTCAGCAATAAATGTAGATATTCTCTTTTCTTTAAGTCAACTTGGCCACTTCAGCAAGTTCTGTTATCCTCACCAACCCTCTCTCCATGTGAGTAGTACCAAATCTTTCCAAATCATAATTCTGCTGCATTTACCATTTATGAAAACAATGTTCCATAACTTTTCTCTTACTGTTTGCCCATCAGTCTTATAAGAAAAACCTCTGGTTTTAATTCTATATTAATCTTTAAAATACTTTGAATTAGTGTAAGTGTTTGAATTCAAAACTTTCTGGCATATATACTCATGTGAAGTTTTCAGAAATGATTTGCCACTGCTTACTTTCTTGGGTTGAGTGAGAGTGGCTGGCTCAAAGCACCCAGCTGTACCTAAGGCGGGTCTAAAATTCACAGTCTCCCAATTTCTAACCTGATGTCTTAACCTTCTCCCTATCTGGTCATATTTCTCCAGATCTTTTCAAGGGCGAAGCCTTCTTATGAAAACAGGGGGCCCTCCTTGTGCTTCTCTTTGGGCGTGAACTGAAAATGTATATAATGTTTAATGTCTGTGGAGATTCTCAACCATCCAGGTCTTGTCCTAAAGGTGCTACAGGAAGTTGAAAAAAAGCATCTTGGATGATAAATGAAATGTTTTCAAAGGGAAAAAAACCCCAAGAAAGTCCAATTGCCTTTGGGAAATAACGCCTTTGGGACAATGTTTAAAAGGACTGGGATGTATTATGAAATTTGAAATAGATAGACTTCTTAAACTATATCACCACAGAGAATTGAGTGCTACAGTAGAAATGTGAGAGGCAGTGGCTGAGTGATAGTTTTCAACAAGCTTTTAAAGTTCCAAAAGAAAGCACTGCTCTGGTATGGTTTATGTGGGCCACTGAAGAAGACTCAGCAGTAGTGATTAATAGTCAGTTCCAAAATCCTCTGGCAAACGAGCTGTTTTGAGAGTTTGATTTGGGACTGTATCAGCCAAAAGAACAATAAATCCTTCTCCTGCCTCCCCCCCCCAAAAGGGGGGTTGTTTTAGATTGGGAAGGAAAACTAATTACACCCACTTATTGGAGAGATTGGTGTCTTCTTCACTGTCGTTTTTGGTTCAGTGCAATCCATGTAAATCCAGGTCTTTTGGGTGCTAAGGAAGGAAGGAAGGAAGGAAATCAGCAAATTAAGTGAGATACTTGAGATTCCCAAAACAGAGAAAAATAGGATTCTTCGAAGAAACTTTTAAATAATTTTGTGGGTGGGAGGAATCGAATGTTTTTGTTCATAACGGTGTCTTCATTTTGTACCTAACAGACAGCAACCGTCATTATTTTGAATACCAAAATAATTCATGAGATACAGAGGCCTCCAAAGCAATTTCCTTCTCTTTCCTTTCCCCGCCCGGGCGGGGAAAAATAACGCTGGATGAGATCTGAAAAGCCGACCTAAAACTAAACTCCCCGTAAAGGCGTTTTTGAAGCGGTCTCGCTGGAAGAGACCTAAATTATGCATAGCGAAAATAATGTTAGGCGGAAGGCCACGGGGGCTGGGGGCTGTTTAGATCCACCTTTCCTAAGGAGTTTACGTGACAACGAGACCCTTTCTTAAACCAACCAGTCATTTTGAGAATGGGAGGGGGGAGATACCCCCCTCCCCCTTCTCCCCCCCTCCCCCAAGAAGACATGGCAGTAAATTTAGTCATCGTTGCAAGGGGAATAACCAGACCACAGCGGCCTCGGGTTAAAGAGCAGCCCGCATTTACTGCATTTTCTGCAGGTGCGACATAGCTCGGGGGGGGGGGGGGGCTCAGGAGCTTGGATGTCGCGCGAAGTCGCCCGATTGTAGGGCTCCGATCATAACCCAATCCGTCCTTTTCCTTCTCCGAAAAGAAAACGCCACCAAACCTTCTTCCTTTTCGCCCCGCGGTCATTCCGCAAACCGTAGCCGATTCCTCCGGGACGCCGGAACGAAGGCGAGGCGTTTTGCGCCGCTGGAGACGCGCTCAGCCCTTTCAGGGAGATGGGGGTGGGTGGGTGGGTGGGGGGTGGTCAGCAGGGTGGGGCATGCCCCCCTCCCCTAGAGACAACTCCTAACCCCCCAAAAAAGTTCAACTGGCAAGAGAAGGAGGTCCGAGGCGTCTAAGTAAGCCTCCCACCCACCCCTGAGATAGTCGGGGTTTTGCTCCCAACTTGCAAGACTCTGATGATCCGGACCTCAGGCTTTTCCCTCCTGGGATTGGCTACCTTCCTTTGCCTGTTTTACCTGCCGGGGGTCCCGAGAGACCAAACGCTTCTTTGGAAGCATAATTTGGAAGCCCCTCCGGGAGATCCAGAGTCCCACCTTCCCATTCCGAAGAGCTGCTGATCTGCGCAGCCACGTGGACTACAAGGAGCATTAAAGTGGGTTTCATTCCCGAGGCTTGTTTATGCAAGAGAGGTATACAACAAAAACTTCAAACCCAGGAAAGCAAACTCTCTTCCCCCCCCCGCTACAACTCCTTGCCTTATGCACACAGGGGGAGAGAGGGAGGGGGGAATGTGACTTTTTTTTTTTTGTCGCCAATAAATCTGGAGCCTTTTTCCTGTCCTGGAAAGGGTTTTTCGGGGCGATTCTACAAGATCGCTCGGCTGTCTGGGCTGCGTTTGAAAGCCGTTGGTCTCTGGGTCTAAATACGTGGGGTCGACAAGGGTTTTTCCGACATTACCGCGAAGGAATCTCGGCTTCTTTATATTCCTATTGCTGAAATAAAGGGGGCAAAACGCGGCTCCCGGCCGCCTGACAGCGATTGGAGGCAGGGAAGACGGAAAGACGCTCGAAAGGGAGAAATAACGAAAAGAAAAGAAAAGAAAAAAAGAAGAAAGAAAAGGTGCCGGAGGACTTCGGTTTAAATTTTTAGGTTTAAATACTTCCCGAGAAATATACACTGGAAGGGCTCGATGCAATTAAAAAAATAAAGACTGTCTACAAAATCAAATTTACAGAACAATCGCCGGGAGATTTCCTCCACCCCGCATCCCACTTTGCCCATCCGCGAGCTGGAGCGATCCCGCTCTCCTAAATACGTTTGTCGGGTTGCAATTGTGGATTTCCACGCGCCTGATGATTCCCCGTAGAAAGTTGGGCACGGACTTTCGGTGACCCGACTCCTCCAGAATGTCCTGTTAGAATCGGCAAGGACCAGATATTTTTTTCTGAATATTGGAATACTGTATTAAAATCTGGAATAAAGTACCAATCAATTCAGTGCATTCGTGAGCATCTGAAGAGCTCACATTATGAACAGCTTAAATCCAATAGATCCAACAGGGACCTTAATATAAATGGGCTTCTACCCAGGACTGTATTAATGAAATTCATCACGAAGGAGGAGAAAATCTGGATTTATGAAGACCTATTTGATGAAGTCTGCTTTAAACGGAGTAAATCTAACATTTATCCAAATGGGAGATTTCTATCCCGTGCCATCACTTTTATACACTCGCCCATTACCCCACCCTAAATAATCAGCAAAAGTTGCCTTTTTCTGGCTTCTCCTTCCTCAGAGCCTGTGCCTTAGCGTCTTTTTGTATCTTACCTGGCTATACCTATGGAAAAGAAGTTGATGGGTCCAGAATTAGAATGAGAAGAACTAATTCTTGGGTTTTATCATTATCCTTGATTTAAAAACTGGATAGTGGATTAGTTAAAACTAGTGGATTAGTTAGTTGGAGGCTAATAATAAATTAGTTAAACCTCAGATTATCCCGGTAAAAGACTATTTACATATTGTATTAATTCACAAGAAACTATTAAAATACTTAAGATTTGCTGTTCAAGACTGCTGTAATACTGAAACTGGTGCATGTTTACTTGCAAGTAGGTGGCATAGAATTCAGTAAAGAGATATCAGTTGACCATTGGCAATGTTTTGCACTTCAAGCAAATCCCACTGAAATTAGCAATTAGGATCAGAAAAAGCAAAATAATTCTGGAAAACTCCTAAGCAGGTTGCTTAGAAAAATCAGGCATTCTGGGCCAGTGAAAGAGGTTTCTTTCTGGCCTATTCGTTTTCTTCTAGATCATTGTGATTTTTGCATTGCAACCGTAACAGGTTAACTACTACATTCTCATAAAGGAAAATCAGTTTGGTTCCGCTGAAATAAGTGTGTGAGCCACCATGTCTGGTCTGTGGTTTCCTTGGGGAATCATCACCAACCACGAAATGAGAATACCTGCTAAAAAAGAGATCTTTAAAAAATTGCTACTGTTAGTACACAACCCCTAATATGAAGAACTAATTTAATTAATAGCAAATGTAGCTATTAAAGTGTGAGGTAAGGATTGAAGAGAACTGTTTAAATTCCTGCTGAATGTCACCGCAAATTGTAGGCTCTCCTTCAGGTTATTTGGATTCAATGGCAATGAAACTTTTGCATGATTGCTATGTAAAGTACATAGCTATGCCCATGCGATAAAAAAAAGTTTCACACAAATTCATATTTACCGTTTAATATAATGGCCTGTTGCATTGGGATGAAGGGTATTTGCCCAGCACAGGGGTTGGAAAAAGTTGTTTGGATTGCGAAGTTAATCATGCTGGCTTTGCTTAATTATAAATGTATTGCTTCTACTGATCTCTTTATGTTTTTATTGTGATTCTTTTTTATTGCTTTATCTACTAGCTTGTTATTCTTGTTGTGTTTCTTCTATGCATTGTTGGCTTGTTTTTATTGTGTTTCGTTATGTTTGCATTAGCAGCTTTCAACCAGACAAGGAACATTGCCCTTTAACCGTCTTAAAGAACATATATTTACACAGTAGTATTACAGTTCTGCCATCTATACATGTCTATTCAAATTTAAGCCATCAAATGAGCTTAAACCATTCAGTATACTTTACCTGCACAATAATCCAGGAATCCTTATAATAACTTTGTGAGATAGACCAGGGATTTATCTGGTTCACACCTCAGCCTCTTAGGCACCAAAGGGTTTTAGTTCTTTTGGTCAATTTGCTCATTCTAGTTGGGTGCACAAGCTGTTCTGATGGCTTGGAATGAGATTCCAATTCATCCTTTCACATCTTAGCCCAGCTGAACCCTATTTAAACAGGACATGAAAGAAAGTGAGAACTTGTGCAGTTTATTCACTGAAAGGAATAAGGCACAATCAGAGTTTGTATTGCCAATGTTCATATTGAAATGCTTTTATTAGAGTTTACTGAATGTATGGTTTGATTGCTATGAACCGTACAGTCATATGCGGTTTTGCTATTCTTGTAACCTGCTTGGATGTTATGGTTGCAAAGAAACATAAATATTTGTACAATTCTTTTCAATTAGGTGATGGGACAACTTCTCCTAGAAAGCCAAGGTTTGAACAGAGCAGCTCCTGTCCTCACCATGTGACTGTTGGCCTCATCTGCCTCTAACGTGGGAAATTCCTTTTTGCAAGTTTCATTAAAGAACTCTTTTCTACAGTCTTCTCTCACCCCCTTTCAAAACTGAGAATGGATGTTATGGTAAAAGATGATAAGATATACTTTCTTGTATGTGTGCAGAAACAGCAATTTCACAGGATTGTATCCCCCCACCCCTACATACATCTATTAAAACAGTTGGGAGAAAGGTGTGTGTGTGTCTTCTTCCTTTGCACCATTTGGGATTTTACAAATTGAAACGATGTCATAATAATAATTGTTTCAGTTCATAATTGACTTTCTACAGGGAAGATGCTGCAACGCCACTATTGATAAGCTTTCCTTTAATTGAAGCTAAATCTTAAAATGATTCCTCTGCTTTGATCAAATTCTGCAGTTATCAGGCATCTATCAGGAACCCATCCCTGAAAATGGTAGGGAAACTGAGTACAAAACCAGGAAGGAGAAATTCCCCTTTCTAAGTACTCCAACAGGTGAGAAAGAGAGAAATACTTTCTTTCCTATACCCTGATCCATTTTGGCTTCTCTTGAAAAGGCAGAATTATACACCCTGGCAGCCATCCTGGCCTGATCTCAGGAACTGAGACCGAGTTGGTTAAAGGCAGGCCGGATCAACTGTTGCAAGAGGATAGAGAGGCTGCTCAGCAAACAAAAGAAGCCTGCAACCTTAAGGGTGTCTATTCAGAGGTCAGTTCCACTAAATTCAGTGAGGCTGAATATTTCTGATAAGTACTATAGATGTAAGGCTGTTGGCCTAAAAGGTTTCATATATCACCACACACTAATTTGGTAATACTCCTACTGAGCAGAGTCAGGGGTATTTCAGAGAGAAATACAGAGAACAAGCAGCTTTTCTATAGTTTCCCTGCTATGATTAGCTGTGCTGGGAATCTGAGATCCCTCCACTAGTGAAAGGGGGCCACCATCCTCCCCATTTGGTACAGCATTTTCTGAGCCAAGTCCCAAAGCAACAAGGATAGCATGGGACTCAGCAGACAAACATCCTGGGGGCTAAACCTCTCAGCCTCCTGACTGCTTCCAATGGAACAAGGAACCTTCTTTTATTTGTGAAATGTATTTATTGGGGGTATTTATATGGCCACCCATTCTATACACCCATTTTTTATACATAGTATAAAAAAAAAAAATAACTACCCATCCACCCCAGCAACAACACACAGCCAGAGATGGGCCATCTGATGGGCCTTTTTTTGCCATTGTCCCCCAGTGTCCCGCTGCTTGAGAGGGCAGCGTCCCACTCCCACTTCCATGACCCTCCAGCCCTCAGAAGAACACCCCGCAGCGCTTCTTTCACCACGTTCTGTCCTGGACGCCCACGGGTGGCTGTCACTACTCTAGGCGTCTCTCGACTGGCCTCTTTCTAAGGCGGGGAAAACTTGGCAGCCGGGCTCGCCCGCTCTTCTTCCCGACGGTATAACCCCTCCCGGTTCCTGCCTGCTCTGGGCCAGGCCCCTCCTTCCGCAAGCCCTCTCAGCAAAGCCCTGTGGCTTCGCTGCGCCCCCGGCATTCTCAAGAGAGGCTGCTCGGGCAAGCTTGTCTCCACCCGTCCCTTTAAGGCACTACAGCTGGAAGGGAGTGCCGGCCGACGGCTGCTCAGCTGCAGAGAGTGCAAGCAGCTCCAGAGTCCCTGCCGCGGCTGGGGTAGCTCGCCTCCTGACTGCGCAAGGTGCACCGCCTGCAAGCTCTCCAGAAGCGGGGACCGCAAGGTCTCCCTACGAGCGTTCCCGAAGCGCCTCCAGCCTTGGAAGAGCGGCGTCTTCTGAGAAATCGTCTTGTTTCCCGCCGCGTCGTCCCATCGCCTCTTATCCATCGCAGGAACCCGGCCGGCAGGTATTTCAGGAGCGCTTCTCACCTCTCGAATCCAGAATCCTCCACCCGACCCTTCGCTTGAGTCCCTAAGCCATGGAAGGTCTGAAGGCGCGTTGCCACGCCGGCCCTCGAAGATCGGCTTCTTTTTAGATCTGCCGGGCATCAGCGAGTCAGGTTGCCCAGGACGCTGAAGGTCTTGGGGCTCATCATCGGCCTAGGTTTCTCCCAGAAATTCTCAAGCTCCAGCACCCAAACGCCGAGGACTCCGAAGCTGCTCTCTTCGCAACCTCGCCGGCATTCGCGCTCGTAGATCCTTGCCAGAGCGAGACCGAGGGTGCTTTGAAGGTATACCCCTTCGGACGTCAGCCAGGAACTGCGAGGCTGGCGCACCCCAGTCCTCAAAGTTGCCCGTTGATTGCCTGCAACCTGCACCGCCGTCGGAGGCGGAGGCAGAGCCTGGGATGACGGCCGAAAGCCCACAACCGACGGCTTGCGCGGTGAGCCGGCCCGACGCCGAAGCCGAAGCCGCCTCCAGGCTTCCCGCGCTGGTGAAGATGGAGCCGGCAGCCCCGGGAGAGGCCTTGGAGCCGGAGCCGTCGGAAGAAGACGTGGGTCCGATGGGAGGTTCGCGGCCTATCGGACGCCGCAGGAAACGGCCAGTCCAGCGCGGGAAACCCCCGTACAGCTACATCGCGCTCCTCGCCATGGCCATCGCGCAC
>JAEANM010007195.1:0-17942 GCA_017656035.1 Myanophis thanlyinensis
TTTATATATATGCATGCGTGCATTACATTCAAGGCAGAGTATGTGCTTTTGCCTACACCCTTTTTAAACTCAACCCTGAGGGATAATTTGAACTTCTCTCAGCTTTCTTGCTTAATGACCTTTCTACTCAGCCAGTGTTGCTACTAGCTAAATAAAATCTACTTAATTGTCTTATGGTTGTCACTTTGGCATCCACACACAATTAACTTATGAATTCATTACCACAGGACATAGTGACGGTTATTACACTAGTGAGCTATAAAGGAAGAGTGGGTAAGTTCATGGACAAAAGGTCTTTCAAGGGCCATCAATCTTGAGGGCTCCATGTTGTCTCTGGGTGGAGGTTAGCTTGGTTTCAAATACCAGTTTCAAGGAACAACACTTACAAAAGGGTTTTGCTCTATTTCTTGCTTACGAGCACCTCAAAAACAACTGGTTGGCATTTATAAAATATCATGGTAGTCTAGCAAGGCTACTCTTATGTTCTTACACCTGTGGCAAATTAACATGATAGTGCATAGCTTTCTAAAGGGCAGATAAATTATGAGCTGAATCTGGATTGCCCCACAAATGGTTGGAATTTCCAGATCTGAAATTTTAATTTTAGTTTCCTTTCATCTAAAAACTGAATTCAGCTGCATTTCCCATAGTTGGCTTTCAAACTGGTTATGGCCTATAGCTGTTTTATTATGTCAGACATTATCCTTTAAAAAGGTTTATGATGGCACATGCTTGCTCTGTTTATACATGTTACAGAATGTATATGGTATGTGGCTATAATTAGCTTTTCCTTGCTATAACAATATTTCTTCCTTGAGTTGAAGAAATGGCACGTTGCAGGAGGTTAAAAACAAAGAAATGGAAACTAGATGGCAGTAAAGTAGCTCTCCTTGATCAGCTTGGTGATGACTCATGCTTTTGAAAGGAATTTCAAAGGCTATATAACTTTGCATAAATTTTGCATGAGGACTTATGCACTTAAAAAAAAAATCAGAGGACCAAAAGTTCATGTTGATTTATTTATTTAGACAAAACCTTACAAAGAGTTCTCCTTCGACAAACTGCAAGAAGGAGTAATAGGATCGGAAATGCAAATCCCCAGAGAATGAAGAAATATAGCTAGAATAATTTAAACAAAACCTCTGAATGCTTAAAACAGTAAGGATTTATTTTCAGCACCCAAGAGGAAGGGAATGGCCCTTCCAGATGAGACTAGGAATATAGAGTTTGAGGGGCTGCATATCTCTGGGTTAATTGTATTATATTTGTTTTATGAAATCCTGGGTCATCAAGTGGCCATTCTGAGAGGAAAAATTGTTACTTGGAACATTTCCATTAGTGCTTCTGTACATTTCAGGAAAACATAGGAAGCCTTCTCAAGCAGGTCAATATGATCACATTTTTTTCACCAGTTCCAAAGAGGGTAGCTATTACAAGATGATACTAAGAAACTCATTTTATTGCAATCATTTTTGAATGGCTTATCCTTCACATTGTTAAATAGGCATTCCAACAGTTTATTAAAGTTCTTACTTTTGTTTGGAAGGTTGTTTAATAGGTATACATTGAACAAATACTCCATTGTCTATTTGATACAATCTTATTATAGGTCAGATGAGTTCATCCTGGACATACTTGAGATGCGTAGCTATCAGAATTAGAATACATGTTGCATTATCAAAGGCTTCTGAAGTGGGGATTAACCAAGAGTTTTCTTATTTATAACAATCCATACTGAATGTTTTCTTTAAGGAATGTTTGAACAGAATGGATACCCTTTGAAGGGGTTTAGGTAACATAGAATAATACTATGTATAGTGAGGGATTCTTGGTGCTGTCTCAGCTTGCTAGCACTAATGATGTTACCTAGTTTGGGTAAAGTCTGCAAGAAAACAAGCAAGCTCAGAGACCACCAAGGACCCCTCCTTTCAACCCTGAATTATAAATATTTTCCTTTATCAGAACTATGTATATATCGTCATCATTGGCTACATCATTATGATATAGCCATAACATGTGGAATCTGTCAAGATCCTCATAAGTGCTTATCCTCCCATATTATTGATGTCATGATCTATCATAATTCCTTGCTGCAACACATTGGGCCAACGAGGCAGTTTCAATGCAAATGAATAGAGCAATACCCTCTACCAGTTTGAGAAGGAAAGTAAAATATGTTGAGAGTACAATTACAAAGTTATTACCTTAACCCCTTTCACTTTAACATTTACTATCAAAGCAGGCAATACTGTAATATGAAAGTTAAAATAATGGAAATTGGTAAATGCCTTCCTCTCTTTTCTGCAGGGATATCCACATGAGTAATTTAGCACCTAAAGTGCAAAGGAGGTTGGCTTTAGAAAGCTATGGAAGTGCTTCTGTAAAAGGAACTCTTGGACTAACCCACTGACTACCAGTCATTTTTGCACTAGCAAGGAACAGAGAATCAGTAGGGTCATACTGGGCAGGAAACTATAAACTTCATTTATAATGAAGTTCCCAGAAATATAAAATCAGACTTGAGCATGGCCATCCACAGGAGAATGGAGACCTAAGAGATGTTCAAGAGACTTTTTAGAGACATGGGGGGATGACCCAGGGGATGGTATAATCTCGCATGTCTTTATATATTTGTGTCATGAATGACTCACAAATACATAAAGGGCAAAAATGGGTGTCATGATATCACAACACATTTAGCCACTTTAATGAAAGCCTCAGTTGCTGTGGACACCCATGAATGTACAATGATGCATGCTTGACTTATGTAGCAAAGGAGTCACAGCTTTCAGCTAAATGTAGGAATTCATCACTTGCTTTCTGTCTTGATTATTAGACAATGGCCCATACTTGATTTACGAAGAGCTATGCACATTTTATACAAGAATGCTCAATGGTTGAAAAACAGCACAATAACTGCATAATAAGCAAATATGCAAAATGTGGACAAACATTTTCTTTTGTATAAAGCAAAAATGCATAGCATTACTTTAGTATTTATCTATGCCACTTAATCAGGGAGAAATCCTAGCCACACTTTTACAATCAAGGAATGGAGTAATAAATAGCTTACCAAAATTTTATAACACCCAGTGATACCCTTAAACCTCTGATATATGCTAGTTGTAATCTCAAGCTATATTGCTTAATGGCTTGGGCAATTTCAAAATGGGGTGCAGTTTATGATGGTATCTAATCTCCTTCACATCCTGTGATTCTGGTTTCACTTTACTCTGAAATAATTCCAAGGTCCTCTGCAATATTATTATCATTTATGGTTCAAATTTCTTAGTCTCAACATTCTGCTTTCAGTTTTGCAGAATCTTGGCCCTGGACTTGAAAGCAAAGCAACATCAGCAGCAAACTGACAGTTTTTCAACAAGCACACTTTTTTTTTTAAAGAACACTCCCCCCCCCCCCCAGTCCTAGTATTACTCCCAAAATTTAAAAAGCCATTTGGCTAAAACTTCACAATAATAGTGTTTTGAGATGCTGAAGAAAACAAGGGAGGTATAGTAGTTCATAAATATAAACTAGCAGCTATTGACTTGGAGCCAGTTGGGGATACTTGTCCCACACATAATAATGAGATACATTAATAATTATGGAAATGTGAATAAGTTTTAAATACTGAATTATTAAATGAGAGGGCATGTTGGCTCAGTAGTTACAGACACTGAGCTTGTCAGCTGAAAAGTGGACAGACTAGAATCAAGACCTATGAGTTGCATGATGGGGTGAATTCCCATTACTTGCCTTAGCTCCTGGCTACCTAGCAGTTCGAAAGCATGCCAATGTGAGTACATAAATAGGTACCACTTCAGTGGGAAGGTAACAGCATTCCATGCACCTTGGCATATAATCATGCTGGCCACATGATCATAGAAGTGTGTTTGGAAAATGCTGGCTCCCTTGGCTAAGAAATGGAGATGAGCACCACTCCATGGAGTTGGACACAACTGAACAAAGAAAGCTTTACTTTTACCCTTACCTTTATGATTAAGTGGGCAAAAAATTAATATTATGTTGGAGCAATTGGAAAATACTGTATGTGGATTAATGGATTAAAATTCTCATTGAATTAATATTTTAAAGTTTTTTAAAAAAATAAAATGATATTTGATATTTAACTCCTGAAAATTTTTCAAAGATGTATAAGGGAATATCTACGTGTTGGGAATGTAACATGTGAAGGTTTATTTTATCATCATTGGCAAAGATATAAGAATGCTAAGAGGCAATGGGATTAGAAACGTGGCCTGATTAGAAAAATATTAAAAATGGATTTAATTTTTTTTAGATATCATAGATAAGCAGCTTGAAAGAAAACATGGGACTTTGCTTTTATATGTTACAATAATGGTGAGACTTTTATATGCACGGAGGTGGAAAGATACACAAAGATTCACAAAAAGTCCCACAATTGTCCCTCATTGTTTAATCTTTTCTTTTTTGTTACTTTGTATTTTATCTTTCTTTAAAACTTAATAAAAAAAATTTTTTTTTTAAAGAGAGTGTGAAGAAGTTTGTCAGTACTTAGTTTTCTTTCTAAAAGTTTCCTGGTTGCAGGAATTGGGTATGATCAGTCTAGAGAAAAGAGTGACATGATAGCAGTATTCCAATATTTGAAGGGCTGTCACAGAGTGGCGGGGACAAAGCACCAGGAAGCAAGAAAAGAAGCAATGGATGGAAATTAATCAAGGAGAGAAGCAACTTGGAATTAAGGAGAAATTTCCTAACAGTGAGGACAATCACCCAGTGAAACAGCTTGTCTTCAGAAGTTACAGGTGATTCAGCACTGGAGGTTTTTAAGAAAAGACTGGACAACCAACTATCTGATATGGTGAGCAGGGGTTGGACCAGAAAACCTGCAATATCTCTTCCAGTTCTATTCTGATTGATAGAGAGAAAAAAATATTTTTATTCCTTTTTTTCATATTAAGCTCCCAAGTAACTTAGAAATATTAATTTTCAGTATACAATTTTTAAAATTTAATGTGATTGACTGAAAGTTAACCTTATTGGAAAAGCTACACCAGATGCTCATACAAACACACATTCACTCATTATTTAGTATAGATTTATTTTTATTATTCAATGTCTATGGAGAGTCTCAGTCATCTAGATCATATTGTAAAGTGCTTTTTCCAAGAGACAACTGCACTTTGTTTGTCTTTGAAGATATTTTGCTTCTCATTCAAGAAGCTTTTTCAGCTCTGACTGGACATAGGAGAATGGAAGGATTTATATACCTTGAGTATAAATCCTGATTTAATAGAAATTGACATTCTCATCCATTTGTGGAAAGAGACCTAATTTCAGAGTAGGGCTGTTGTGGAGATTCCAGCCTCTTTAGACATTGACAACATCAAGTTCTATCATCATCAAGTTCAGATGGATGATGATGATGATGAGGATGATGATATTGATGATGTTATCGATTCATTTGTTCCTGATTCTTGGCAATTCTGTGGGCCAGGTCCATCCACATCTTCTGATTTTGCATTACTTCTTTGAGTTTTGACATGCTCTGGCAGGTACCAGCTTTGATGGTGTCCATCATATCTTTGACAGTTTAGTTTGTTTTTACCTCAAAACTTCAGTTAGTATAGCAAGAAAAATGATATGGCTCAAGATACACCTTCAAGGTTGTTTAGGTGAGATGATAAATCTACTAGATGACAATCTTATTCTCATGAATAAGGAATTGCGGGAAAATTTTAAAATGCAGGAAAATGAAGATGATTGAACAAAAATATCATTCACCTTCCAGTTGAACCTCTGCTACAATGGATTTTTCTTAAATTCTGATCTATTCTCCTTATGTTCTGTTCATTTCATAATGGGGAGTTAAGCATAACTTTTAAACTAGGCTCATGAACCATGCCAACAAAATAATACTTGCAAATCATGCCAACTAAATCATGTTCACGAATACATATTGATTTGTGAATATAATTTAGTTGGCATGAATATACATATATAATCTCTAATAATATAATCTTTAACGAGTACACATATAATCTCTTCTTAGAAGTAGAATCTACATTATTTGAACTTGCCTACACATTATTGCTTCCTTCCTCAATGCATTTCCAGAAGACCTTTGATTCATAGATGTATTTACAGGCTTTGTGAGACCTTTGTATGGCTTGGTATTTAATATCATAGGCTGAAAGCCTGAAACCTCTTATTTTCTCCTGTTGCGCTGAAATCCGAGGCCATAATTTTTAAGCAGGAAGCTTTTCTTAAATGACAGGAGGAAAATCACAGTGGTAAAACCAGATTGCTTTATTTTATTATTTGCTCTTCCTAGATAGTTGGGTTTTGCTTTTCAAACCACCACCACTAGAAAAGATGTAGGATGGACACAGAAAGAAGGAGAAACAGACGTACACATTTTATCTTTACAAACCTTCTGTCTGGGTGAATGGCTAAGTCCTAAAGAAGCAACCTGGACCGCATAAGCAGGAGGATAGAATATCACCCAAAGAAAGAGATATTATTACTCAGTGGGGTATTGGCTGGGCCCCATCTGGAGTGATTTGGTGCAATCCCAATGGAAAACCTGCTAAAAGAACTTTGAAGTCCTTTGGGACAGGTGCTCAGGGTACAATTGCAATGGCCCTTCTGAAAAACCTTATCCTCTGAAAAAACTGTACAGAAGCACATGTTCAGGGATAAAGAAAAGGTAAATGGGGATGCATTAATAGATCTGTGGATAGTTTGCAGTATATCCCCAAAAGTTGCATATCAAAATAAATAAATAACTGACATTGTTCTTGCATCTCAGGTTTAGTGCATCTCATCTATAAAACAGGAAGCCTAATTTTTGAGCAGATCAGTTTTTTGGGAAGAGGAGAAATCTATTCTTTATTCTCCCCTGCCTCCAAAAAATAGAAAAGAAAAGAAAAAAAGTTCCAATATGCATATGTTATCCATTCTGAATTCTGTGAAAAGAAAGGTAGACAAACTTCGACAAATAGTCCAAGCCAAAAATAAATGAACCATGATATGAATTTTGTTGATGCATTTAGATCTGAAAATATTTCATTAACCAAACCCATTAGTTAACTCTTCTCAAGCAAGTTGAAGATAATCAAGTCATCCCAGTAAATACTGTTACATACAGTAATTTTTTTCTCCAAAGTTCAAAACATATTTCATTATATAGAATCCAGTTCCTGAAGTGTGGACAAAACTGTACGAAGAGAGAAAATAAATTCATGAGTAAGCACAACTATTTCATATGTATATAAATGAGTAAAAAATACATCACAGACATTGCCATGAAGTATAAATGAAGTATCAAGAATGAAGTACTTTACACCTCTCATTGTAATTAAACTCAGCAATTTTTGTAATACCAATTTCATATGCATTTGCTAGACACTGTGCCATTTAAAATGAATGGCAGGAGATAGAGAATATGATTATTGTAGCAACTCACATGTTAATAATTCAGGTTAATTATGGAGAGATATTACATATATTGAAATTGCATTCAGAATACAATTTCAATGATAAAAAATCAGAAAGAGTTTAATATTTACTTTATTTATGGCCTTTCATTAAACAGACACAGCGCTGATTGGCTCATAGCAATGGAACAAAACTGAAACATCACAGAAAGAAGAGAAGCAAAACCCTGGAACAATAAAAAAATTTTTTTGATGCAGCCAATGCCATTTTTTTTAGGGTCCAACTTCACTCCATCCCAGCATCTGGGGGAAGAACCAATATTTTTTTGCAATAACAAATTTTATTAATTACAGCTAGTCCTTGACTTACGACCACAATTGAGCCCAAAATGTATGTTGCTAAGTGAAACATTTGTTAAGTGAGTTCTGCCCTATTTTTTGTGATTTCTTGCTACAGCTGTTAAGTGAATCATTCCAGTTGTTAAGTTAATAACATTGTTGTTAAGTGAATCTGGCTTCCCCATTGACTTTGGTTATCAGAAGGTCACAAAAGCTGATCACATCACCACGGAAGCTGCAATTGTCATAAATATGAATCAGTTGCCAAGCATGAGAATTTTGATCATGTGACCAAGGGGATGTTGCAAATGTCACAAGTGTGAAAAACAGTCATAAGTTACTTTTTTCAGCACTGTTGTAACTTTGAACACTCACTAAAGAACAGTTGTTAAGTTTTTTCATTGATTCCCTTCATTAGATGCATCTCATGAGAATCTCAGATGTAGCTTAGAAAAATCAAATAGCATACACCTTTTAATAGAATTTGTTAGTCTGAAAATGTGGTGCCAGACTCTTTCTTATTTTTGGCCACTATAGACTAACACCTCTCTCCTCCTACAATATTTGAGATCCGGAAACCTGCCCCAAACTTGCTTGGCTAATAAACAGCTGTGTATGTATTGTTAAATAAACCGAGTGTGTATTAATACAGAGAGCACATTCTTGTAAATCCCTAAGAAATAAAGAAAGGTAGTTTGGGCTTACGTAATTTATATTACCATAACATAGAAGACTACCTTTAATGTGTATGCTCTTATGCCGTTAACTTAATAAACCATTTTAACACTGGGAAAGTTTAGTGCCTACGTTTTATTATAGACCACGATGAATGTATGGGATAGAAATTTTCACATGTTTCTCCCTATCTTGTGATAATGACATTTCCATTCTTCTTGCCCAAAGCCAGGCAATCTTTGGGGGGGAAAAGGTTTGTGTGATGATGATTGCCTCCCAATTGAACTTCCAATGGCTGAATTAGGTTCTTCTCTTGTAGAAATCATTCCTTCAATTTCCGGAGTTGAAACCATTTGGCAGGGTTGTGCTTTATTCAGTACTGAAGCAATAATACACAGCATCACATACAAAGGAAAAGCATGAAATATATGGATAATTGTGTAATCACTTTGGATTTAGGGAGAATAGTTGAAGAGTTGTTTCAGGGCCAAATACACTGAATTCAAAGACTTGCTTCCTTGTTATCCCATTATTCCTTTGCTAATCATGGTCTTGCTCTCAAGGGTTCTTTGTCTGATGCAGTCATTGTATATGTTTTTATCTAGAAAAAATAATGTAAATTCCTGCTTATGCTATGCATCCTGTAGAATTAAAAATTCAAGTAGTTGTAGTCTCATTTTGTTATTGAGTATTTCTTTACAAATGCCTGTTTGAAAGTAGACATTTATATTTCTGTAAGTGCCTTTTGTTTTAGTAACTCAAAGGACACTATAATCCTTGTCCTAACAGTGCCTACTTAAAATAAAGGCAATCAGAATTTTCCAGCTAACTACCAGTAACTATCAGTCTCTTTTGCTCAATCAGTAAAATGTATACCATAAAGTTTCAAGACTGATTAGACCAAGAGAATATAGTAGCTGAGGAAGAATCTGGATTCAGAAGTGGCTGCTGCACAAATTCTTCAAGACGCAGCAGAGAAATATACTTCAAAATCATGTTTAAAGTTATAAATAGCTGACAAAGACTTTTGTCATCTTTGATTTAATTTACTGATCTAATCTTTGACATCAGTCGCAAAATTCCATCATGGACAGAGGGCTCTTTCAGCTCATCTTTAAATTATATGATAACTCAATTTCAAAGGTCAGATGCAATCCCAATGCTGTTAGAGGGATGATCCCTCTTAACAGAGGTGTTTTGCAGGGATGCATTCTGGTATGGTCATTATTTAACTATAATGTGAATCCTCGAATTGATGCCTAGGAATATGCCAGAGGGATAACTGTCCAAAATCAGCAGAGAGAAATATAACAATTCTCATATATGCAGATAATGTAGTTCTGTTCTCCCAGTCCACTATTGACTTAAATAGACCATTGTGAGCTTTGGCTGAATACGGTAATGAGAACAGAAATAAAACAATGCAATAATAGAATCAAACCAAAGTGCAGGTGTTTGAGAAATATGAAATATGAAATGAACATTTGGAAATGAAATAATCATCCAATAAAGTATGTTATTTAAGTAACTTGGCATTGTATTTCTTGCCTCAACCACCTGTAGGTTACATATAGAATGTGTAATCCCAAGAACTCAAAGATCTGCCATGGCTATCCAGACATTGTTTTATCCCAAAGTCACACAGTATATTCTGAATGCATTGAAGTGCATTCAGCCCAAACCTGAGATCATTATTATTTAGTAACAACATGGCCCTAAACACTTCATGTAACCCTTTATTACAAGTCCATGTTGTTAGGAAGATATTTTCATATATTGAAATAAAATGTTTTTCTTCCTGGTAGGTCTAACTGTAGGAGGTGACTAGACTGAGTTCAAAGGAAGAAATAAAATGCATAATCAGTCATGAGTCCCTGCATGCCCACAAGAGATCTAAATCCAGCCCATCTTGCATTCTTTTCTATTCTCAACTCCCACTAATTTCCCTTGACCATTAGTGGTTCAGATTCTGGTATAGAGCTAAGCTAACAATAAATCTTTACATACCTTTGAACTGCCTGGATCTTCTGACTTCCCTGGTGCTTGACATTAAGTCCCTGGGTCCTTTTATCTGATCTTGGGCTAAGACAGTAACAAAAAAATTGAAACTCTTGAGTTTCTCCTTAACAAAAATGTCATTGGCCTTGCAAAGTAAACCAGATAGGAGTCACAACCAGTTGAACTGATTCTGCTTTATTGTAATGCTACATTGAAAGAATCTTGCAAGTCTGAAAGTACCATCCCTATATCCCACTGTCTCCTTTACAGCCTAGCAAACTAGATAAGGTCTCTTCTGAGCCTCTTTCCTCTTCCACTATCCTGCTATGAGGTACACTATCTCTTATCTGACCCTTCCCTTGTAAGTATCTCTTTACGCAGTCTCCCAAGATCTTTCCCACATTCCATTTTCCTACTACAACTGTGCATAGCAGGACAACAATGTATAATACAGGCAATTAAGCAATGCTTTAAGGACACTGATATTCAAATCAATTTGAAGTTCTCGCTCCCCAAACCCCTGTAAAAAAGAGCAAGTTAGGTCTAATGATTAAGGCACCATAGAAAAAAGCAGAAGACCATGTATTCAAATCCTATCATGACTGACAGCTAGGCCAGTCACTCTTTCTCAGTCACCATCTTACTTCACAGGGTTATTGTTAATGGGAAAATGGGAAGAAAATGTGTTGGATATGTTTGCAACCTTGAGTTATTTATAAAAATAGTAAAGGCAAGATACAAACAAACAAACAAACAAACAAACAAATATTTCTAAATCCTTGATGCTTTTATAGACCTACCAGGAGACATTCTAAGGTAAATCCTTTGAGCTCATACCTATTGTTTCCACAGTGAGAATCATTGTAAGACAAACTAAAGTCGAAGAAATAAACCCCAAGACAAAAGCAGAGGATTGGATAAGAAGTGAACTATACAAAAGCCTTCCTTTGAACTCTTCACTATCTCCGACAACAGCAACAGGAAAGTGAGCTAAGAAAGTTACTCATGGAGATCTTCTTAAGCGGAATAGCTATCACAATGAAGTAATCCATGATCAGATCAGAGTAATATTTATTGTTTTAAAGGATAATTTAGACCAGGGCTCCATCTTCCAATATCCTCATTATTAATTTAACTTTGTTATGAGCTCCTGATCATATTCTAAAAATGCAAATACCTAAATTCATAAGGAATTATATATCTATATCTATTATAATTATATATCTATAATCTATTACTTATTTTCAAAAGTAAGATTTCATTCAACACATTCACAAGTCAAGATAGATTTTATATCCAGAGTGGTGGTGGCGCAATGGTTAGAATGCAGTACTGCAGGTTACTTTTTCTGACTGCCAGAAATTCAAATCTCACTGACTCAAGGGTTGACTCAGTCTTCCTTCTGAGGTCAGTAAAACGAGGACCCAGATTGTTGGGGGCAATATGCTGACTCTGTAAAGCATTCTGCTTAGAGAGGGCTGTAAAGCACTGTGAAATGGTACATAAACTTAAGTGCTATTGCTATAAATGTTAGTATTTGACAGAAGAATCATAAAAATCATCTATTATTTAAAATAGAATTTTATGATTCTTCTTTCAAACTTTATTGTTAGTAAAATCTGTCTTGACTTGAATATATTAAAGAAAATATTACTTTTGTAAACAGTGTATCATTCAATGAAAATATGATTTTTCTGTGCATTTCTTTATTCAGACGGTGTTGCTTGTCTCTGCCAGTTTTTAAATTAATTATATTCAGAATATTTTTTTCTATTTAAGCATGCAATGAATCACTCTCAATTTTTTTTTCTATCAGTGAGAAAACTGTAGCTAGATCCATATAGCAGAAACATTTTTACATAGACATTTATTTATTTTACAACTATTTTACAACATATATCTCTGTTGCCTTGCTTAATTGGAAACATTTTTTGTTTACTCAGAATTAAGCGCTGAACTTAAGGGACTTTAGAATCCACATGTAGAGAATTTAGAAATATTGGAGAAATTATTTGGTTCACATTTCTGAGGGAGAGATCTGATTTGCATTTTGAATATATAACTGGGTTGCAAATTTACTCAACTTGCTTGATTTTGTTATGTTGGCAATGTAAAATAGGTATTTTGAAGAAAGTATGTATAAAAATTCATATTTAGGAGAAATATGTTCAGTTTAAAAATGAACGGCATGGAATGGCCTCAAGATTAAATATGCAACCTAACACATATTATAGAAATGCATATAAAAATGTCTTCAATGCAGTATAAATTGCATTGCCCACTTAGATGGCATAAAAGAATGAATTTCTGGTATTTCTGAGTATCACTATCTCACAATGTTATTCCCAGAATATCTTATAGTAGATTAAACACAGGCTAGAAAACTTCTACCTTATTTTAAATGTGAGTAGGCACCTGACCAAAACAATTTTGGAATCTGAAGGGCTAGAGATTTCTGTTGTTTTCCCACAACAATGTTCTTAAGAACTAGATAACAATAATATTGCATTACTGTAGACTTTGTTCTTGGATTTCTGTCATTAAATGTATATATAGTGTTGTAAAAATGATTTCCTGTAATCATTTTCAATATATTTGAACCGGCTGAACTTGCTTCCAGTAACTATTTTCCTCTATCATACAGATAAGAAAACAACTCAAGGAAATTGAGGCAGGAGTGGCATTGTTGTAAAATTTTCCAAAGGACATCCTTGGAAAACATTAAGTTTCAAGCCGATCAATTCTATTTCTATTAAGCTAAAATATGTCCAGGATAAGTAGTGGAACAAACATGTTATCCAAGGGGATAGGAGTTTACTTTCCTTCTTCCGTAATTCTAATAAAAATCTTATCTTTCAGTAAGAGATTTGGATAGATAGTGCTGGACAGGATTTTGAAATCTCTCCTCTTCCTCTTCTATTGTTAAGTTTTCTTTGCAATATGGTTCTGCAGACCCTTTTGCATTAGGCATTGGAAGAGGAAACATTTTCTTGTACTCAGGAAGGTATTTATGGTCATGGTGTAGTCATTGTCAATGTAGTCAAAGACTATGAATTATTGTGTTCCACATAGTGTTTTCTAATGGTAATGTTTGGCTGGGAAAGCTGGGTACTGAGAAAAATCCAAAGAAGACAAATGTATTTGAATTGTGGATTTGTAGACAGCTAAGACTACAAATAGGCATCAATTTGGTGGTAAGGTAAGGTCACTCCATGTTTCACTGTACATTTTGCACTGTGGTGTGATATGATGTGATGTCATGCTGGCTGCAGAAAAGTCTTCAGACAGCTCTGGCTCAATGTCTTAAAGAAATGGAGATGAGCACTATCCCTTAAAGTCAGCTAGAATTAGCAAAATAAATCCGGAGTGACTCCTTTTTCTTTTATTAAGAGTATCATGGAACCATATTGAAAAAAAGAGGCAACTAGTCACTTTTGATAGAAATTGACTATTCCTTTGCAGCAATTATCAGTAATCAGAAATGCACATGTGTTGATATATGATGGCAGTGTAGGATAGATAATGGGAAAAAAATAACTATGGTTGGCAATGTTGAAAGAAGTAGATGAAGGGAAAGAATTGTGTTGATGGCTGGGATTAATGATATTCCTGAAATCCCATTGGAAGAAGTACAGTTTATCACCAGAGATGGGTTGAGTTGGCAAGCATTTGTCCTACAATAACCAAGAATCAAGCTTGACTAATCATTTTAAACAAAAGGGCTGATTATTCAGTGAATGCCTATTATGATCAGCTTCCAGCTATGTTACTTTCGATTGGGATTCGATGCCTTCTGCATTATATGATATAGTATACAAATTTATATAGACTTATATCAATCATACAAATTGATTCCATGTTCTATAGAATGCTTACAATTGTCTGCTAAATTATTCTCATTTTTGCATGAAAATGTGTTCTGGACCTCTCCACCTGAAGGCCAAGGTGGGTAAATTGGCTCTTATTGTATCACATCATAACCTCCTTCAAATAGTGATATGCAACAGAACTGAGAATGCTTAGGATATATATGGATAAAGAAGAGACATCCTTTGTCAAAATAAAGCATCAGTGTAAACCTTTTCTTTCTGTCCTCTTAATATAGGTCTGTTCATATTGTGCACACACATTTATTTTCATAGTGTAAAATATGAATGCATATTATAGAGCTTTTCCTTGACATAATCCATGGCTTCTGAACCATGACTAATATTTTAGGCACCAAACAGTATCAGGAGGATTTTAATGCACATAGGAGCTGGAGAAAGGTTACAGGTGTGAGTATTGTGTGTAATCATTGCCAGAAATAATTACCACTGACAGCTCTAAAATTACATCTCATTTACAATGCCTGAAATCTGAAGGTTTGGTGTATATATTTTTTCTAGACAAAGTGGAACATATTTTGGTCAAACATTGAAATCTCTGCCATACGCTAAATAAATAAATAAATAACTGAAATATCCATTGTTCTTTTCATTGCTGCTGGGAGTTAAAACATATACCTTTGGGAAATCGAATAGAAGATATAGAAGGCTTAGCAAACCTGAATACTACGAAAGAACAAGCTGTGTTTAATTAAGTACAGAAACTACATATTTCTTGTTCTATCCCCGATTGGACCCAGACCCAATAAATAACGAAGCCGAGACGAAGTAAGGTTGCCTGCCTTTATTCCGGCACGAGTAGACCACTAGAGTCTAGCTCAGCCGCTGGATTAAAGCAGGGACAGGTCGAGATCGAAGATCTGGAAAAAAAGAGAAAGAAAGCGGCAAGCCACGGCTTTTTATAATTGCCGCGGCTTCAGAATCCGGGGCTTCCCATTGGCTGACGCACCAGCCAATGGGAGTCGCCCCGCCAGCTGGAGCGTGGGGGACGAGTGCGCATGTGCGATACGCTACACCCCTCCCCTCTTGGACGGATGGTTCGGGAATGTCCTAGCGCGCATGCGTAATCATTGAGGTAAGTTGGGCGGCGACGTTCTCTCGTTGAACGGCGCAGGCTCACTTCATTTGGGCTGCTGCCGCTGGCTGGAGTGGACGTGCCGGGGACCCCTCCGGTTCCTGGCTCCGGCCGCGGCAGTGAAGATGGTTGCGGCCTTGCCGCCTGCGGCTGTTGGGCCTCGGCGGCTGGTCTGTCTACAGGAGGGGCCGACGGTAAGTGGTGCGCCGGTTCCTCTGTCGTTTCGGTGTGTTGGTCGGCTTCGGGTTCTCTCTCGTCCGGGCTATTTCTTTCCGTTGGGTACCCGCGAAGTTGGTCTATGTGTCTTCACCAGGTGCGTCCGTCTTTTAGTTTAATTTCATAAGACTTGGGCCCGGTCGACTTGCTTATTGTCCCGGGCAACCATTTGGGGAGGCCTGTGTAATTTCTGGCAAGTACCCCCTCCCCCTTTTGGAATGTTCGTATGCCCCGGGGTGGGAAGTCAAGGTTTATGGGGGAGTTATCTGGGTGGACCCGGCTGAGTGGGGTTTTTATTTTCCTCCCCATTAGCAGCTCAGCTGAGCTCCGGTTGGAGGTTGGTGAGGCGGTGGAGTGTTGGGCAAGGAGGAATGTGTTTATCTTCTGTTGTAGATTCCCTCCTTGCATGCGGGCGATCGCTTCTTTAGTTGATCGCACGGCTCGTTCGGCTTTTCCATTTGCCATGGGTCTGTGGGGGGCCGAGGTGGCATGGCGGATGCCTAGCCCCTTAGTGAAGGTCTTAAATTCTTCGGCCATGAATTGGGGGCCGTTGTCTGAGACCAGTACGTCCGGAAGGCCGTGTGTCACGAAGATTTTTTGTAGGGCTGCTATTGTAGCTTGTGTGGTTGTGGACTGCATTGGGATGACTTCGGTCCAATTGGAGTGGGAGTCCACGATGATGAATAGCATGGTTCCTAACACTGGTCCCGCAAAATCGACGTGGATGCACGACCAAGGGTTTTGAGTTGTCTCCCACTTGGAGATTGGGGCTGCGGGGGGGCGGCATGTGTGGCTTGGCATGATTGGCAAGCCTTGGCTTTGCTTTCAATGTCCCGGTCCATGTTTGGCCACCATACATAGCCCCTTGCTAGGGCTTTCATCCTCACGATCCCTTGGTGGCCCTCGTGGATCATTGTTAGTACCTGAGTTTGCAGTTTGTTGGGGATGATGACTCGATGGCCCCAAAGTAAGCATCCCCGATGCGCGGAGATTTCCGTTTGCCTGTACTCAAAGGGTTTGAAGGAGTCTCCTCTCTTTATTGTTGGCCAGCCATTTAACGCCCACTGCATGACCGTGGCGAGGTTTGGGTCCCTGGTTGTTGCTTTTGCGATGTCTTCTGCTGTTATGGGCATTCCGGGGATGTGCTCCAGGATCAATCATCATCAAGAATGTCTACCACCGCAGTACCCACGACGAGCCCAGCAACCACCCCATTCCCTGGGGGAGAATTCAATCCGAAGAGGGAAAGCTGGAACCTCTTCATGCAACGGTTCGAATGCCACCTTGTCGGCACTCAACAAACCGGTATACCCGACATCCAGAAGCAGGGTATATTCTTGAGCATCTGTGGTGTAGATGTGCTGCGGATGGCCAACGCAGTAGCCAACCCACAAACCGTGTGGGATCTGGACTGGTCAGAACTCAAGAGGTGGCTACAAGCCCACTACGCACCCAAACCATCATTGCTGACCCAGCGGATCAACTTCCACAACAGAGTCCAGAGGGAGGGGGAATCAATTGCAGATTTCCTGGCGCCCCTCAGATGCCTGGCAACCGACTGTGAATTCGAGTCACAGCTCGACTGGTTGATCAGGGACCGGCTTATCATAGGCATCCGTGATGAAAAGGTCAGGAGGAGATTGGCAACCAGGGTGACCCTCACACTAGCCTCAGCGATCGAGGAGCTACTAGCTGCGGAAGCTGCCCAGCCCCCGGCCAGAGGAAAAGCCCAAGATGGCATTTTCCAAGCAGACTGGGAAGAGGAGTACGAATACGACCACGAGGAGGACCAAGATGGTGATGTCCACCAGGTGAGACCCACGAGGCACCCCAAGATGGCCGCCAAGCCACCCCAGGGCCAATGCGTGGGCTGCAAGGGCCACCACCCACATGCCAATTGCCCATTCTTCCAAGCAATCTGCAACCATTGTGGAAGAAAGGGGCACAGCCAGAGGGCATGCAGAGCCCTGCCGGCAAACTGATCACCCACCGATGCACATGGCCCCAGGGGGGGTAACTACAGGAGGTCCCCCCCCACAATGACCGAGGGGCAGCCGGTACCCCCCGAAGATAGCAGGAGGACTGCCACACCATTTTCGACCAAGTCCAGCAAACAGTGTCTGGAAACAGAGACCCCAGCATTTTCAGCACCCTGGTTAGCGTACATGGAAAAGAGTGATATTTTCAAATCAACTCCAGCTCACCAGTGACAATCGTACCGTGGCAAAACATCAAGAGAATATTGCCTCAAATAAAGGAATCGGATCTCACCCCAGCCAAGCCAAGCCTGCGTGACTGCCAAGGGAGACCCATTCCCCTCAGGGGCCAGCT
>JAEANM010007196.1:0-17942 GCA_017656035.1 Myanophis thanlyinensis
ATAAATTAAATTAAATAAAAAATAAATAAATAAACTCAGATTCTATGAAATCTCTCAAATTGAGGCAACTTTGATTTCGTGTACATATCCATGCAATTTTCTTGGCAACAGTATGAAGGTGGTTTGCTGCTATCTTCTGCTGGGAATTTATTACTTTCCAATCTAGAATTTTCTGGCAGTGTTTCATCCAAATAATAACCAGATCCAAATCTGCTTAACTTTTTGCGATAAACTTGCCAGAGTCAACCAAATTGAAACAGGCTACTATAGAAATTGAATAAAAAATTACTAGCAGAATTAATTTTATGATAAACAGCAGCTATCAGCTAATACTTGTTTTAGCAAAATATTGATCTAAATCAGATTTGCTAAAAGCACAGAAACTACTATTTTCATTATGTTTAGTTAAATAGGTTCTGGTATTTATACAAAACTAATCCAGTCTGCATTCAGAACTACAGAAATTATGTTAGGGGTCATTCCTTACTTCAAGCTCCTGAAAAACTGTTGAGAATAACCGTTGAGAGGCTGTATTTTCAACTTCATTATTCAAAAATGCCAACATTTCTATTTAACAACTTAATTTTTATGACACTTAACTTGCCCCCATTGTTTCACTCTTCTTTAAAATATTTGTAAGCCATGTTTTCCCATTTAAAACGATGCCTGGATGAAATTTCTTTTCCATCCTTCGCATCAAATGCCTCAAAACATTGGTATTTGGAAAAAAGTGAGGGGGAGAGAGATTGCCTTCCTTAACTCGTCACCAAACTTCTTTCCACCACATGAAGCCAAAGCATCAAATCTCTAAAAGCTTGACCGACTTATATAGAGGGCATTTTTTGGGGTGGTGGTGGTGGTTCGTTTAACTATCAAGATATGTTGATAGTTAACCCATTAAATAGCAATTTAAAAAAAAAAAACCGGATGGGGAGGGAAAAAACACCCCAATACTGACGGTACAAATCTAAGATTCGCCAAACCGTGGTTTAGCAGCCGTTACACAACCGCGATTCTTTTGCAATCAATCAACCCGAAAAGGCAACTGGCTAAAAACACCAAACCTCTTCCCGCCAAACCCGGGCAAGCCAAGGGAGTGGGGGCGCTAAACTCGCGCGTGTCTGCGTGGAAAAACTTAAAAACCACCCCGGGGCGGCAAGGGAGGCAGGCAGGCGCCGAAACTCAGCCTGCCTTTTTCTCCTCGACTCCCGGGGGAGCCTGTGGCGCCTTCCCGACTCTCCCCCTGAAGACGGGAGCGCAAGGCCGAGGGGTGGAGCCACACAGCAGGCGAGGCCCTCCCAGGCTCGCCATCAGGCCGGCCTTCCGAAAAGAGACCCCGCCGCCACCACCACCACCCGGGAGCCAGGCCTCACCCCGGAAAGCTCTTCCCTTCCTCCCCAGCCCCGGCCTCCTCTTTTCCCCGCTTCGAGCCCTCCGGCCCGGCAGTTAAGGATACACGTTGAGGCGCTGGCCCATATCCTGGATGAGGTTGGCCGCCTGCTGCCGGTAAGAGAGCTCTTTGTCGGCCTCGACGCCGCAATGGCGCGACGGCGTGTTCTCCAACCGTTCCCGGCTGAAAAACCAGCGCGAACTTCCTAGGCCGCCTCCGCTAGGTCCGCGCGACCCCGAACTCGCGCCAGGCCCGGAACTCAACGCCGCCGCCATGACACTTCCTCCTCCTCCTCCTCCTCCTCCCGAAGCAGCACCCGCCGCCGGCGCTCTCGGCTCCTCCTCTTCCATCGCGGCACATCTCGCGAGAATTCAGCCAACGTGCGGCCAAACCGGGTCTCTCTTTCTCGCTCGCGCGCTGCAGTACGCCGGCTTTAATAAACCATAGAGTTGCAAGCGAGGGGGCGGAAGGAAAGGTTGGCGCAAGACTACTGTGGCGCGCTTTTAAATAGTGCCCCTATTGCGTCGGAGGATGCTCTGTCTGACGCTATTTTTTTCTCTCTATGGTGCTGCGTGCTGAAGGTTTTTCTTTTTTTACACCACGGGTCTCCAACCTTGTCAACTTTAAGACTTGTGGACTTAAACTCCCAGAATTCCTCAGCCAGCTTTGCTGGGAGTTGAAATCCACAAGTCTTAAAAGTTGCCAAGGTTGGAAACCCCTCCATAAGTCTGGAGTTGTATTCTGTATCGGAATATATTCTGTGTCCTTTGCTTTGTGCGATTGTACCGATGGAGGCACATTGAATTTCGCTGCACACATGTTGTGCATTGACAATAAAAAAGGATTGAATTGAATTTTAGCCTGTTAATCAGTATAACAGAAGCTCAGAGAAGGAACTGGGTTGCTTCCTGCATGTAGAAGAAGGCTCCTGATTTCTTCGGAATTTTTGTTCTGTCCATAGATTTTTCTTCCAGGTCAAAAATGACATTAAAAAAGTATTATTGGGGAATGGTTGTGACTCCACTCAGCCATAACAGCAAATGGCTGACTTAGGTTTGGTCTTATGTGCATTTTAGCAGCATTAAAATATTTCAAGGTCTTGATGGAGGCAGTGCAATTTAATACAGGTAGTCCTCAACTTACAACCGCAATTGAGCCCAAAAGTTATGTTGCTAAGTGAGAAATTTGTTAATAGAATAGAATTCTTTATTGGCCAAGTGTGACTGGACACACATGGAATTTGTCTTCAGTGCATATGCTCTCAGTGTACATTAAAGGAAACAGTACACACGGCAGGAATCATAAGATACAACACTTAATGATAGTCATGGGGTACAAATAAGCAGTCAAATCATACTAAGAGATAATAATCAATATAAATTGTAAGGATACAGGTGGCAGCCTCTGATGGCCCTGGTGCTGACTGATCATCATCAGTCCCTTTCTCTGACTCTGAGCCCACCACAGTCTAGGGCAGTGCAATCCCACCTAAGACTGATGGTGTCAAGTCTCTGTGAACCAAAAGCCCCAAACCCAGAGCCATTCATTCCATCCTGCCAGGGTTCAGTTTCAGCCCATTGCTCCCTCATCCAGCCTTTAACAGCCTGCAGGCATGGCAAAAGGGAGGTCATGACATTACTTAATGACCTCCCTTTTGAATGACCAACCATTTATGACCATGGCTGAGATATACAGCTGAGTATTATCAGCATACTGATGATATCTCACTTCACGGTGACAGACGACTTCCATGTGGATTACTTCATCCAGTGACTTCGTGTGGATGTTAAATAAAAAAAAAGTACCAAACCTTCTGCAGGAGGGACATAGATCTAAAACATAGGTGGTTCTGCTCACATCCCCTAGGATTGTTTCCACTTCCTCAAGAGCAACAGGATTAAACTGTTCCTGGATAACTGGACAAACACCTGCCCAAGATACCTCCAATGGGCCAGCAGCCACGTCAACACCTAACTAGGAACAAATCCAGGCAACCTTGTTTTCCCAAAAAAAATCAGCAAATGCCTCAGCATGTTCCTGCAGGTAGACCTCTGTATCTTCCTCCCCCAGAAGTAAGTGGGTCATCTTAAAGAAGGCTGCTGGCCAATTATTTGCAGATGCAATTAGTGTGGAGAGTATTTACAATTTGGCACCTGAATTGCCACAAGATAGGTTTCAGTAACATCTCTTACCCCTATTTGGTCAAATTCCATTCTTTTCCATCAGCGGTGCTTTAGATATTTCATCCCTCTCAATCCTTCTGTATTCTGCATTTGCACAGTCCTATTCAAAGCCACTGTCCTATTTCAGGCAGTAACTAGGGATTTGACCGAACTATGCAGCAAATCATCGGTGATAACCCCTACTCCTTCTGAAACACATCTATGCCGATCAGCCACTGCAGGCAGTCCAATCTAATAGCTCCTGCCTCTCTGGAGGGGTACAGCTCTAGAGAAGTTCATAGCCAAGGCCCAGGCTGACCATAACAAGGGGACCAAGGATAAACCCACCAGTTCCATACCACATAAGCATTGCTCCAACATGAAACACCAATGACCATTAGGGGCCAACATCAATGGGCATTTCCCTTGGCTATACAATGACAAGGTCCTCATTCTACTGGTACCCTTTGAGCTTTCTAGCTCAACCACTTCTTCTGACTGATTCTGCTTTTCTTCTGAATCCTTGGGCCAATTTTGCCCCAGGGCAAAGGGAATGTAAATGAGCAGTGGTGACAGTGTCAAGGAGATGGAGGCTTCCTGAGGACATCTCACCCAGAATCAGCATATTTATAAAGCAATATTCACTCAAAGGAGCAGAGTTTTTCAATCTCAACACCTTTAAGCAGTCATGGTTTCACTTGGCAACTGCTTCACTTAGCAACCAACTTGCTGATCCAAATTGTATTTGCTAAATAAGGACTGTAATGTGTATCAGTGTATTTTTCCCCTTTTCTTGATCTTTTCAGCATCATTCAATGTGGATTTTTGATCATCTCAGCTTTCTGTTTCAATGCTGTTTCTCTTTAATTCTAGTAGCTTTTCAAAAAAAAAAATTTCAATTTTCTGTTTCCTTGCAAGTTTTTAGTAATTTTCTTTATCTTACCTTGCAACATGTTAGAAATTTTGACTCAGTTATGCAATTGCCTCTCTTGTTTCTCTGATTTTTGTTTATATATATTTCTGCACAATTTCAGGAATTTTTCCCAGTCATATTTGCTTTTTCACCTTTTGCCAAAGTTTTCCATGTTCTTCAAGTTCATTTTTTAAATGTCTTCCCACAACTTTTCTGATATTTCCCAAAGGTGCTTTTTCAAAAGGCAACTGAACTTTCTTGGGTTTTTTTTCTGGAAAATGTTTTACTTCTCATCCAAGAAGCTTCTTCAATTCTTGGATGAGAAGTGAAACATTTTCAAGAAAAAAAAAAGAGAAAGTTCAGTTGCCTTTTGAAAAAGCACATTTTGGACAACTATGACCTGGATACCTGAGACTCTCCATAGAACCCTGTCTGACACTTGTTAGTATCCAAATGCAGCAAATTTACAGTCTTTTAAATTCTGTGAATATAATTTTGTTACATTCATGACTGGTTTGTTCTGACACAACTTTAGTCTGATTTGCATACGAATAGTTGATTATCTGTACCAGTGTTCTCCAGCTTTTGTCATTTATGTTATTGACTTTTCCATTGTTGACTTCCACAGATGTAGTCAATTTGATTTTTATACAGTACATTGGTCAAAGTCCACATGAATGCTTGTACAGTTGGAAGGTGTTAGGTCCGTTAGACTTGCAGCATTCAGTCAAATACTCTCTACTTTATTTTTATTTCTAAGCCCATACTTTAACTTTTTTCAATTCCCAATTTTTGCCCATAAACATTAGTATATTGTATTTGCGTATTCATTCAGTTTCAGTTTATACTAGTCATAGAATCAACTTCATCATCTTCTGCCTCTGATATTGGCATATATACCAGTAGCTAAATAAAAGCAATTGCAATGGGCATTTCTCAAAACCCAGCAGAAATGTATACGTGTTCATTGACTGCATTACAGCTGTTACAAGCTTCTCCTTGGTTATGAATGCAGCTAGAAAAGATTCTTGGGAATAGTCTGGAAAGTGAAGAACACGCATTGATGGGTCACTGACAAATTAACTCAGAGTTCTCATTCAGGACACAAATGACCAGGCTCCAACTAGCCTACTTTGGACACATTATGCAAAGGCCCAGCTCTTTGTAAACAATTCTAATACTGGGAAAGGTGGAAGGAAATAGAATTAAGAGGCAGCAAGATGGATGGACTCAGATTTAGTGGTGATGAATGCACCATTGGGAGACATGAAAGAACAGGTTAGAGATTGATTGTAATGAAGAAAACTCTATGTAGTCACTAGGAGTTAAAAACAAGTCGATGGAACATGATCAATCAATCAATTAAACAAGAACATGTGATTATCAGAATCATGGCGCTCACTGCCAATGCATTTCCATTCAATAATGCCCAACAACTTGGGTGCATTCAATGATGCCTAACTTGGGTGCATTTAATTTTATTCTTGGTTTTTTTCCAGTTTTACTTGGTTCATGCTTCACACACTCAATGTTGGACATTTTTACTGCTTCTGATCCTCATTTCATGTTCAGCTGTATCAGCAGTCAGACCATAAAAACCTTTGCTTTAGCTAAAACATATATGCCAGCTTTAATCTGACACATTTAAGAGTTCTGAGTCCAGATATAACGAGCTGGAAGAGTAACCTTGGGATACAGGAAGAAGAGCTGCAGTTGAGAACAGTAATCAGACAAAAGACATTTGACTCTGAGGTAGAATTGTAATTTGAGAAAGCATCTCAAGCTTGACCCTCCCTAATTCTCTTGATCATAAAGGGAGAGAGATGTGGAGTAACATCCAAGACTTGCAAGATTGTTACTCTAATCAAAGTAGTGCTAGCATTCATAATTTTGATTTTTTTAGTCTGATCTACCTCTAAGGATTGACAGCAACTTCTGGGACAAACTATGTATATGTGGAATACATGATATTATAGATTGTGTTTTCAACTTTCATCAACCTCCTTGTGACATTGAAGGATGACTCAAAGCACTATTGCAAACATATATCATTAGTATAGCTATGGAAGGACCTGTCAGCTTGAACCTTTTACATTGTTTCATTAAAGGGTCTGAGGATGGGAGAGATCAATAGGGATTTTAAAAAAGAACACAAAACAGGTTAAATTTGGAGTGGGTGGGTGGAACCATTTGCACTATTATCCATTCACAGCAATATTTATCTCATAGCACTTTCAAAACAAACATGATTTATTGCATCCTTTCTTGAATCTGGATACAAGGAATTAGGACCAGAAAGCCCATAAATAGTACAAAGACCAAGCTTGTTCACGTGTTATTAAGGTCTTACTGTGTCGAAACAAGAGCTGGGCCAGATCATTCAGAGTCTTAATGAAAAGACAAACAAACAAACAAACCAATGTAGAACCATGCTGGCTAGAGAACTCTAGGAATTGAAGTCCACTCATCTTAAAACTACCAAGGTTGAGAAATGCTGGTCTAGTAATTAAAAGTGCTACACTAGAAGTGGGAAACCCAAGTTCTAGCCTTCCTTCCTTAAGCAGGAAAGCCAGATGGGTGACTTTGGTTAATAGGCAATGTCCAATCACCTCTGAAAAAGTTGCCAAGAAAACTGCCTGGGCTTGTCAAGAACTTGATCAATCAATTAGAATAGTGCTGGAAGGGCCCTTGGGGGTCTTTTACTCCAACACCCTGCTCCCTATACCAGGGGTGGGCAATTCTGGCTCTTTTCTGATTTGTGGACTTCAAATCCCAGAATTCCTCACACTTACACCTCAAAACATTTCCTCCATTTTATTTAGGTTGCTTTGCCCAGGGATTCTGGGATTTGAAGTCCACAAGTCATAAAAGAGACACAATTGCCCATCCCTGCCCTATACCATTTCAGACAAGTGGCTGTCTAGTCTTTTCTTAAAACCTCCAATGATGGAGCATCCCCAACTTCTGAAGGCCAGTTGTTCCACTCGTACAGTGTTTCTCAACCTTGGCGACTTAAGATGTTTGGACTTCAACTCCCAGAATACCCCAGCTGGCTGGAGAATTCTGGGAGTTGAAGTCCAAACATCTTAAGTCGCCATGGTTGAGAAACACTGCACTAGTCAATTGTTCTCACTGTTACGGAAGTTTCTCCTTAATTCCAGGTTGCTCCTGGCTACTCTCGCTAATCCACCCCGATTTAAGACTGATTACAAAGAGAACGGCCGCGATGGCAACACGCACGGAAAGTGAAACCCGTAGCTACAATTCTTTTTCCGTTAAGAGGAAAGTCTGACCTTTCACATCACCTCCCCTCACCCCTCAAGCCGCGAGTATAGGAGAGGTTCCCTTCCCCTCGCCGCCCGCTTTCCCACTGCTGGCATCGATCCCATTGCGCGCTCGCTCGCTAACCCCGGGATCGCGTTTCGTCTGGTCAATGGTGGAGGGCGGTCTCTGGTCCCGTCAAGCGCCCGCCTGTTTTGCTCCGATGCTTGCTAAATGCCGCTCTTCATTGGACATGCCTCTCCCGTCTCCCTATAAAGCCAGCCTGCCTGCCTGCCTGCTTGGATCCGCGGTCATTCTGGGCTCTTTTTCACCCGCCCTCGCCAGCGGACCGGATCGTGAGGTTTGGCCTTAGCATCATCCTTCCCTTCTTTTCCAGGTAATCCGGGCTGGAGAAGACAGGAGGAGGAGGAGGAGTGGCGGCGGCGGCGGGGTTTTGTTTTGTTTTGTTTTGATTTTCCCTCCCGTTTCAGCGTTTCCCGCCCGGCTCGACAACCCGGGGAGCCGGAGCGGGGATGGCGCCGCTGCTGACGGATGTGAACGCTGCTTTGAAGTACCGAAGAAAAGGGGTTGCGACGACGACGACGGTGGGGGTGGGGGGATGGGACGCCGCCCGCGCTTGGAAAAACGATCATTGTGTGCTTGAGACGGGGGTGGGTTAAAAGGAACCGCGCGGTTTCCCCTCAAGGTTGCGAACGAAGCTCTCCTTTCTGAGGAGATTCGTTTGCGACCTGCTGATAGGCGCGCCTGCGACTTGCGACCGCCGAGAGTCTTAGGGCGAGGCTGGAAGGGAACGGGCAGCTTTCACCTCAACCGCTTCCCCGTCGCCGCGGCTCAACTGGGGGGTGGGGGGGCTGTGTGGGGAATGCGCGGTCACCTCTGAAACGTGGGTGGCAGCTCTGACCCTGCCTGCTGTTGGGGCAGGGAAAGCCCACGCACCCCCCCCCCCACATCTCTCAAGCTGCCTGCGGGGACCCTGTTTCGTTTCAACTCCGCCCCCCCCCCCCCCCGCGGAGCTCCCGCTCAGCCCCCCCACCGATGCGCCGGGAAATAAAGGCGCCAAACTCCATCCGGTAAAGGGTGGATGAGGCGACTATCTCTGTCTCGACCCGACTAGGATTCTGCTTACCAGTAGTTTTCTCTAGAAGGATCCCCGGCAAGGAACCAGCTTCGTTGGCTCCTTAAATTGGAATAACTGAGCGCGCCTCGCCGCACGCTTCTGGATCTGCCCTCTTTGGCCTTCGCTCGGACTTGGGAGTCCCACTTCTCCCGCGCACCGACAGGCTCGGAAAGAATGGCGGGCATCCACATAAATAGGTCTCCTTTCTCCTTGACTAAAGAGAGAAGCGCTGGGGAAACAGCAAAGAGTTCAGTCTAAAATTGGCAGTGGGTTTCTACATTGTTGTGGGTGCTCCATCAGTGCAAGTTTTCAAGGAGAGATTGGTTCAAAATGGTCTCCTGTTTGAGCAAGGGGTTGGACTAGAAGACCTTCAAGGTCCCTTCCCACCCTGATATTCTACATTCTGAATAAATAATGTGGCTTGCTTAGTCTTTGGCAAAGGGAATGGCCACACACAAAAGGGCTTCCCAGACAGAGGATTAGAGCAGGGGATTTCCAACCACTTCCCAGCCACTCAAACCTGTTAGTTCAAAACAAAACCAAGTTCCAAGATACTCTATTTGAGAAGCAAAGCCCTTAGTACATAGTAATGAAAAAAGTGGAATGAAATACAGCGTGCACTTACTATAATGTATTAATGCAGACATTAAACTTATTTGAATTTCACAAAAATAGATTCCTTAGTTGCAACACCGGAATATGCTTGGCTTTGTCTGCTTTCACCAATTTCTGCACTGTGTGTACCAGTCTATACTAACTACCCATATGTGGATTAATTTTCAAGTTATAATACTTGCTAGGTTGAGCAAAAGAAAAGAAAACCAGAATAGACATAATATTGTATATTTTGTGGGGATGTAACTCTATGGGGGGTATGATAGTTTAATATGGTGAGACTATCCAGGAAAATCACCATTTGGGATGTCTTTTAGAACAGTGGTCCCCAACATTTCCGGCTTGGTGGTCCTGGGGAGAGGGGATGGTTCAATGTAAGCAGTAGGCACACATGCACCAGCTGTTTATGCCCACAGCTCGGGTGAGTGCAAGCATCCACTATTTGCATAGGCCATTGCTCAGGTGGCCTGGTTCTGAACAGGCTATGGCCCAGGAGTGTTGGGAACCCCTGTCTTAGAATGAATTACTTACTGAGGAATGCTGATGACCTGATGTAGATAAAAATGACCTGCAGTATAATAATTGCAAAGAAAAAGAACGGATTAAGATGGTGAAATTAAACTGGACTTTTTTTCCATTATGCATGCGAGGCAGAAGCCACTTAAGCTTCTCTCTATCCTGCTTGCCTACTTTTGCAAATTCAATGCTAATGTGTGTTTACTCAGGAGAAAGTCTCATGTGCTCTGCAGCCAAGCTATGAAATCCTGAAATTCTATTTTTTAATTCCAATATAGCTTATTCTTAAATAGAAATGCAATGGATGCTGCCTTGAAGACATAAACATACATACAGGTAGCCCTCAACTTACAACAGATCATTTGAAGTTACGGCACTGAAAAAAAGGGACTTATTTCACACTTAAGACTGTTGTAGCATCCCCATGGTCATGTGATTTACATTCAGTTGCTTGGCAACTGACTCACATTTATAACAGTTCCAATGTCCCGGAGTCATACGATCCTCTTTTCTGAACTTCTGACAAGCAAAGTCAATGGGAAAACCAGATTCACTTAACAACCGTGTTACATAATTTAACAACTGCAGTGATTCATTTAACAGATGCGGCAAAAAGTTGTAAAAAACTCAATACATTTCTCACTTAACATTAATTTTGGACTTGATTGTGGTCGTAAATTGAGGGCTACCTGTACCAACTATGTTGCACGTAGTTTAACAACTGGTTCTGTGAGTGTGCACATGCACCTTCAGCACTAGCACATGGTTTCCAAACTATAGCACTTTGATAGAAATCCACTTACTAAGGTGAGTAGGAACTGCGGAGGCATGGAAAACAGCTGTGCCACACGATTCAGCTGAGCAAGAAAGAAGGGGATATCGGGCGGGGGCGAGTGGACAGGGCCAACTGAGCATCAGGACTATTGATTTGATAGAACTGGTGCAACCAGACAGCAGCCCATCACTGAACTGTACGCACAAACATTATAGTATAAAAGAGACATTTCCAGGAATGTGCAACATTTTGGTTTTGACCTTTTAAAATAATTCTGCCTCTCTTTGTTGCATGTTAGAGTCACAAGAGGAAAGCATTTTTGGCATTGAAGAGGGAGGGGCTGCTAGCCCTTCAGCGTAGTCCAAACAAGAACCCCAACCAGGAGTACTAGCCTTATTTTTATTGTTAAGGTTATGCTAACAGACTCTTGCAAGCCTGAATTTCTCTCCCCCCTTTCTCTTCTTGAGAAAACTAGGGAGGGTACCTGCTCAAACCCTTCCAATTTTGGCTCAGTTTCTATGGACTGAGGTATCTTTTGCATGACAGTTGTCTAGACTGCATCTCTTCCTTCTAACCCCTGCCCCCCCCCCCAAGGTCATTCCCACGTACCATTATAGGGACTCGCAGGCTATAACTCTTGTGCTGTAGTCTAAGTTAGAAACTCCCTCAATGGATTTCCACTTCGCTCTGGTTTCAGCTGCCCTTTAGAAAACATGGCCTGCTGGGGGAAATGCTGTTTAGAGTTTGGGGGAGAAGGCTGGGTGTCACATTTTGGGTGTGTGCCTGTGAAAGGACAGCAGTCGGAGTTGGGGGGGAGTGCTGAGTCTGTCATTCACGGTGTTTCCCCCCTCCACAATTCCTTACAGAACCCCTTCAAGGGAACCCGCTTTGAAAACAAACAAACAAACCCAAATTGGAGTATCCGAGCATAGGGACAGCAGGCATATCTGTAATGGGAACCTTTGTTGAAGTCACTCCATGGTTTACAAATTCATGGATTTCTGTTCTGAGTGTTACCTAACAATTGCCAAGGACAGGTAGTCCTTGCTTAATGGCTGGTCATTGAGTGAACATCCGGAGTTACAAGAGACCTCCCTAGAGCTACTTATGACACATTTTCAAAGTTCCAGTAGTCTCACTCACATCCCTGCAGCCATATGACCACATGTGGGGTGCTTGGAAACTGGCTGTCATTCAGAACCATTTGCAGCATCCTGTGATCACAAGATCACAATTTTCAGTGTCCCCCCCCCCCGCCCCCCATTTCCAACAATTACTTCTGGTTTCCAGCAAAAACCAGGTTGGTGAGAACAGGTTGGCTTAATGACTGCTCTATTCATGTAACAACTGCAGCAAAACAGGTCATAAGGTTGGGCACAGTCAGACCTACTTAATGACTGTCATGATTTAGAACTGTAATTCTGGGCTCAATTATGGTTGCACATTGAGGACTATCTGCAGAACAAACAGGACTTTAAAATCTCTTCATTTCTGTGTAGACCTTAAAAGCAGACTCTTGTCATCAGGCATTAGGATGAGCATTAGGGAAGTAAGTGCACACCTGGCACTCAAAAGCGGCTGGAAAGAATGTGCCTCTAGGGCTGGACCAGCCGGAGAATTCCAAAGCTGGAATGAGAAAGGTCAAGAGCATCTTTGAATACGGGTGCCTCTCCACTTCCCAGTTTAACCCTGCTTTAATCCAACAGTGCCGTAAGAGAAATAAGAATAAATAATACTCTTTAGGAAAAAAAAAGAAAAGAATTGAACACCTGACTACTTAACTAATATAAAGTATGTTTATAAATACTAAAGTTGCTGCGTTACTCAATCAAAACCCTGCTTTCATCATCTCAGATTTCATGCTTATAAACTCTGACCATTATGAAAAAATAATTTTTCAAAGGTATGACAATATTAGCTAAGGATTTCAACAACAGCACTCGCGGTTTAGAGTTTCATGAAGCTGGGGATCTAGGAACAGAAACTGGAAAGTTAATTTGATGCAGGGAACACTTCCTTAGAAGTGCTACCAAAGTGTGAATGCTTTGTTTGATTAGATCAAAAAAACAAGGACTTTAAATTGACTTCTATGCCCTTTCTAGGTTCCATCTTAAGATAAATGACAGTGCAGCTGGAAGGATCAAAGAATCAAGAGAACTGCCGGTGGATCGATGCTGAGCTCTTGAGCTACAATTGGCTGACTAGATTTGCCCTCAAACTATCTAAGGAGGTAAAAAAGATTGTGTGTTGTTCCACCTTACTATCGCTTGCTGTAATGGCAGGCTCTCTCCATTTCAAGTCCCTCTCTTAACCAAAGGTGATTTTATAGCAGTAAAGAGGCTCTTGGTGATTGGTGACATTATTTCAAAATCCATTTTTCCAGATATTTAGTTATGGAAAATGGAACTATTTAATTTAGTTCCCTCCAGATATATGGAACAAAAAATGGATGAAAAGATAAAGTTAAGCATTCCAGGTTAAAAGAAAGTGCAGTGGTTTGGGGTGGTAGCACTTTTTCTTGCATGCTGGTTCAGCTGTCCTTTGTCCTCAAAAAGGAAAGGAGGCTATCAGAACAGATTAGACTGGGATTCAGATATTTTATTCTGGGGCAAGAGTGAGAGCAGCTCCTGCAATTCATATCACAAATAGACACACCCAAGCTTTATTTAAATGATTGTGATGCCCTGTGTCCAAATTATGTATATGTGTCTACTTTAATTTTTATTATCAAAGTGGTTATTACAGATAGTCCTTGTGTTATGAGAGCAATTGTTATGAGACCGCTAAACCAATGTCACTAAGTGATGCAGTCATAAAGCATGACATCACATGACCACAATAATTACAGAGAAAAATCCCAGCAGTTGCCATTGGAACTCTGGACCATGTGGATCATTAAGTGAAGACTTCACAACTTCTGTGAGGGAGGAAGCAGATCCGGCACAAAATACATTGTCAATGGAAACCACTTGTTTCTTCCCCTCTGCAGAGCAGAGGAGTTGGAGAGGAAGGGATTACAAGAGAATAAACAGGCACAGATTACAAGGGAATGGAGAATACACTGGGCTGTTTGCATAGTTTGCTCACAATTCCAGCTCTGAGTGCCAGTGCACTGCTTTCAATGTATATTCTTAACTGTATACCTGTTTATTCTCTTGAAACTTCTTCCTCTCCAATGAATGTAAATACAAACATTAATTCCCTTCTTGCTAATTATCCCAGCACCAAAGAGAGCATTTCAAAGGGTTGGGGGAGTGGGGAAAAGGAAAACATAGTCCTGGTCACATGACTTCTCATTTAGTGGCTGCTTTCTTACAGTCCCAGTTGTAATCACTAAATGAGGATTATCTGTATAACCAAATATTAGATTGATGGGATAATTACTATTAGGCCGAAAGATATCAACTTTCCAGTGGTTATTTAAATAAACTCAGTGAACTGACATTTGGAAGCTCAAGTGTCTAATGAGCCTAATCTCTAGCAATTGAACTACTCTATTTCTTAGTTTCCTAAACAGAAAATGTAGGATACGCAGGCTGCTAGGATACACAGGCTACTATTCAATTATTGATTAAAATATATTGGATGCATTACCTCAGTGTAGGTGCTAGGGATATACATTACCAATTGAAAAGAGTAAGATGATTTTGTTTGTGCCATGGAAAGCTCTGGAGAAACTAATATGATATAATATTGCAGAATGGCATATTGCTAGAACTGGAGAAGATAGCAGATAAAAACGGAATTGAAGTCTACAATCCTTGTAATTAATTCCAAATTTTGATTGGGTAAATAGATTGTGTTTTGTAAATAGTTTTTATGTTGTGAATTTCATTGGGGACACGCAGCTGGAAGTTTGGAGCAGTTAAGCAGAACTGAATTTTTAACACAAAGAAAGGAATACTGGAATTTATATGCACAACAGTATATAGAAATATGTGCTCTGGGGAGCCATCAGATCCTTGCTACATAAAGAAGCATATTTCCTTTACTAGTGGGATCCTACTCAGACTTTCTCAGTAACTGCTGACAGCCTTTTTGCAACAAAAGCTGCAGTTTGGGATAGTCATCATCACAGCATTTCCTAGCTTCTCTATTTAGAAGCATGCAAGAAGATACAAGTAGATACAAATCTTCAGACAAAAGACACACAATTTCTTGATGTTTGTGGGGGAAAACATGATTAATGACACTCTTTTGCATTTTGATTTGCAAAAGGCTACAAGAATTCAAAGTGCTACAAGACAGATGGGTAGCAATAACTTTACCATATAATTTTTAAATGTTTTGGAGTCCAGGTACTTCAGTATTGACATTTTGTTACACTATTATTACTATAAGGAATAATAATTGGTGCATCTTTCCTCCAATCCCTTTTAGCTCAGTAGAACTATTATCTGGTGAGGCCAGCTAGCCCCACTGATTCAGTCAATAAAAGTCTCGCATGAATCTTCAGAGCTTGCCAAAGAGACTGAGAGTATGCTGAATTGTCTAAGTTTAATTCTAACATTTACTTTATTTTATTATTAGTTTTTTTAATACATTGTATTGTTTGGATACAATGATATTTATACAGTATTAATTGAAAATTATTGACACTTTATTGTTTAGATAACTTAAGACTATTGGAAATAAAGAAAGGAAGAGAAGTATTTTATCAATATTCATTATAATTTAGGATGTCAATATTATAAGCATAAGTTTGATTTTTTTTCATCCATACAATCAGGGGAATGTGTGTGTATGTGTATGTATTTATGTCTAAAGCATGCCAACAAAAGGACTTAAGCAAAGCAAAATTAACAAGCCTTAAAATGCCACAAAATAAAATAAAAATAAAAATATGGGATTTGGCATTTCTAACATCTCTCTTTTTATACGTCTACTAATATTACATTGTAGAAATGTAGGTCGTCTTAGAAGCCAGATTGTAACTGTAAGTGATGCTTCATGATGTACTGTATATAAGAGAACATTCTTGCTTAAATTATTTATAATTCTTGCTTAAGTCTTCATATTGTTGGAAATGTATCTTTCTTCCAGTGTTGGGTCAAATTCATTCTTGTTGGTTTCTATTTAGATCATATAAATCTAAAGTATTATGAGCCATCTTTCCACATGTAATGAGAGTGGACATATACTTTCCCCAATGCAATATTATTGCAATCCATATAAAATCAGTTTCCGCTCTACTTGGTCTCATCATTTTTTATTTTTTATTTTTTTGCAATATTTTGTTACTGAAGACATCTGAAAATTCTCAAACTTTGTGTTGTTTCTTTGGGTGGGTAGATGGAGCTTTAAATCTATTTAATAACGATCATGAATGTTGCACAATTTAACTTCTGCCGGTGCTTTTAGGCTAAACACCACAATAAGGACTAAGAAGCACTAAGTGTGATGGAATTTACTGCCTAGTTCTGTGAGAATTTCAAATGCTGATCTGATATCTTTGTAAGAAGGCAAGGAAAATATGTATGTAACCAAATTTAAATGAGATCAACTGATCTTGAAAATGCTATCTCCAATATTTGTCCCTCCATGGCAAACCCTTTTCCACAAGATCTATTTCAGCCTATCAGCCTGTCAGATCTATTTCAGCCTGTAGGTTGCCCTTGGTAGAATCTGGAGGGAGGTACAAAATGAACAACAGAGTGCATGCAGCATAATAACAATTGTTTTAAAGAAGCATAAGATGAAACATGTCATTGTTTTCAAGATGGTATGATTGGGCATGGTTTCAAGATAACAGAAGAAAAATAGGTTATCTATGTTTTCTGGCTACCTCACTCCAAATGATTCTGAACAGCTAAAACACAATAAAAGAAAGACAGATCATAGGCATACCGAAGATAAAATAGCCAAGCGTGCTCAGGAGGCCTATGAGAACAACTAAGTTTTCACTGACACTCACTGAACATTATTATGGTTGGCTACAGAAATTAAATTAATCAATCAATCAAGGTCAGAGTCCTATGGCTCTTGGGGAAATGCGGTTCCAGAAAGTAGCCATGACTAAAACACAGAAAACCCCAGAAACCCAGATATGTTCTTATTCAAGAGTTTGAATGGGGCAACTGTTCTGCCTAAGCAGCTTCAATGTCCCTTAAATTTAATTGTGTCAGGTTATGGAATAACATCCTCATCATTTTAAGAGATTTGTGTCTGGATTTAGGGACTGGCTAAATATTTGGGTCGCAGGAAGTATAAAGAAACTTAAATTTATTTATTTATTTTCTTTGCAGTGTCTTCATCTTGAACAATGGTAAGTTGTTTTCATCGCATCTCTTCTTTTCCTACCTTTCCTGACTTGTGTATGTATATGTGTGTATTGCTATTTCATGCGGGCACACACAGAGACACGTATTCTTATAGACAGTATGTATACATACTTCTTTTTAAGAATCCCCAATATCCCATTTGAGATTATTTCTAGAGGGGATAGAAAACTGAAATGAAGATTTGTTGACAAGTAGAAACTGATTTCTAATAGGTGGTGGCTGGTATCACCTTCCTTTTTTGCACTGAAGATCTTTCTCATCTTGAGTCCTCTATGGACCAGCAGCTGAGACAGGGAAAAGCTCTCAAAATAAATGTCTCTTTGTTCTTTGGGTGGAATCTAAAGTGCATCTCCTTGCTTTTTTCTTGGCATATTTTTCATTACTTTGACTGCAGTTGTCTCTGGATCAGATCCACACTGAACCACCCCAAACACCCAAGGAATTGGATTGGGCAGAACAGAGCTTTCTTCCCCCACTGAGTCCACTGCGCAGTGCCCGGCACCGAGATACACTCCTGGATAGCAAAATTAGCCCCGAGGATGCACAGGCCAGGGCCTGGACAGCCTATTACTATGACTTGTTGCAATGCAGCTTACAGCAGCAAGGGCTCCCAGAAACCATTGATCTCACCAAGGAGCCCCAATCAGGTGGGTGTCCCATTGTATTGGTCACATGTAGGATACATTTTAACCATGACCGATTGAATAATTACACTGTGTAACAAATTTTCAACAAATTTCTGTTTCTGGTTTCAAATTATTTATTTCTGGTTAATTGAGCAGCAAGTACGTAGAAAATAGTTGTTAGACCCCTGAAACATCGCTTTTGTGGCCGAGGAGCAAGGAGAGCGCTTTCATCAGGACATGCAGCATTTTGAATGTCGCTACCAGG